>OZ057399.1:130240558-130420584 GCA_964056695.1 Melieria picta | reverse complement strand
CACCGCGTACTTGGCTATGTCGAGCAGGTCCGGATAGTTGCTGTCGAAGAGGTCGTGGTCGGCGTTGTCGGCACTGCTGCAGAAAACCGATGTGCTGACGTTGTCGTTGCCGTAGTAGCCGCTGCTCGGATTGTTGTTGTTGTTGTTGTTGCTGCTGTTGCTATTGCTTTTGGCGGCCTTGCGTTTGCTGTGCGGCGAGGTGATTTTGGTGGTAGCAATGGGCGTGGTGGTCCAGCCGTGCGTGTAGCCGCCCAGACGCGCAGCCGCGTCCACCTGACTCGAAATGGAGCTGGACGCCGAGTCGGGATTCGAGCTGCAAGTGAGAAGGGAAGTTTATATAAATTTTAGTATAGTTATTGATTTTTTAAAAACACATGTTAAATTTTTGTAAAGCACTAAAAAACATTGAAAAAATATTTTAAATAATAATAATAAAATAAAAATAAAAATTAAAATAAAAATAATATGTAATAATAATAATAAAATAAAAAAATTATAAAAAAATATTGATTGATTGATTTTTAATGATGCAAGTAAAAATATTTGTCTACGCAAAAACTTTACAGCATAATAAAATAAAAAAAAATATAAAAAAAATATTAGTATATTAAATGGCAGTTGCACTAGATTGTAATATATTTTGTGAATTTTTGCGGTATTTATTAATTTTGAGCAAAACAGCATAATAAAATAAAAAAAATTATAAACAAAACATTTGTATATTATTTGAATAATTGCACTTGATTACAATAAACTTTATGAATTTTTCCTGTATTTTTTTAATTTTGAGTTTTTGAGTTTTACATCATACTAAAGTAAAAAAAAAATTATAAAAAAAATATTTTTATATTATTATATTTGAATAATTGCGCTAGATTGAAATATATTTTGAGAATTTTTACTGTATATTTTTCATTTAGAATTTTTGCTTAAAAAAATCCAAAACAGCATAATAAAATAAAAAAAAATTATAAAAAAATATTTGTATATTATTTGAATAATTGCACTTGATTGCAATAAATTTTATGCATTTTTTCTGTATATTTTTAATTTCGAATTTTTGCTTAAAAAAATACCAAAACTTTGCGAAACATAATATTCAACTCAAGCTATGCTTAAAGCTCACCAACGCAATTCAATTCAATTCAAAAGTTCAACCCAAACACACAAAATTTAGCTAAATTCCATTGGACCGGCATTCTGCGCCGCGTATTTGAAACTTTTGCAGCAGCGTCGAAAATTTTCCAACTCGCAGCGGCGAATTAATGAATTCCATAAAATATGCACATGCAGCACTCGCACACATGCAACCAACGCACACACATTCACTCGACTCGACTTGCCACCGCAGCGAAAACAAACAAATTGCCACCGCACATTGTGCGCCCCGATGGCCTTCGCACACTCGCTCGACGCCAACACGACATCATCAACAACAATCAGCGCAACAATCAAGAACAACCAGTCAGCCAGCTACAACAACAACAAGGAAAATAAAACCAACACAACAATAGCAACAACAAAACAGCGAAAGCAAAATCTTAACGAGTGAACACAGGCGAGCCACCAATTTGGCAAAATGCCTGCAGCCAACTTCCGTCGCAGCAACAATGCGCAGCGAGTGCAGCAACTTGAAATGAAATGAATGAGCGGTTAGGGGGTGCGCGGATAAGACGTGCGTACACATAGCCACTCACACACAAACACACACACACATTCATACACGCAAACAGCCACTCGCTGCTCGCTGCTCGGTGCTCGGTGCTCATCGTCCGCAGCAGGACGCGCGCAAGTGGAACGGCCGGCCAAGCCGCGACAGCAACAACAACAACAACGTATGCGAACGTATTTTGCACATCATTAGCACGTGTTATTTCCGTACGTTTATCACTTAAGAAGCATCTCGAGTGGAAAGTGTCAAGTGTATCCCATAATATGGGTGGCCATTATGCGCTGCGACAGCTATGACTCACACACACACACGCGCACATAGACTAGGATGTAGCTTGTATGGAGGAAGAGTGAAATGTAGGAGAAAAACGTATCAAGGATACGCGAGTTGGCGAATGAAAACAAAGACAAAACCTCAGCTAATCTTATAGAACACTTGGAGAAGAAATTTTAAGCAAAGCAGACTTGGGGAAAATTTAAGAAAAAAACATGAAAAATACTAAAATTAATAATAAATATAAATAACTAAAAATATAAAAAAAACTAAATTACTAGAAAGATTTACAAAACCTCAGAAAATTTAATACTAAATACTTTTATACTAAATTCAATACTAAAATTTCTAATACTAAAGATTTGAAAATCATGACTGATTCTAATCGTTGAAACCCAAAATAAAAAATAATAAATAATAAACATAACAAATAACTAAAAATATAAAAAACTAAATTGGTAGAAAAATTTCGATAACCTCAGTATTCATAAAATTTCGAATACTATAGATTTGAAAATCATGACTAATTCTAATCCTTGAAACTCAAAACAAACAATAACAACAAGAAAATATAAATTAAAAAAACCTAAATAATAATAATAAACCTAATAAATAACTAAAAATTAAAAAAAAAAACTAAATTACTAGAAACATTTCGAAAACCTCAGTATTCATAAAATTGCTAAGATTTGAAAATCATGACAAATTCTTATCCTTAAACCCTAAAACAAACAAGAACAACACCAAATATAAATTAAAAAAACCTAAATAATAATAATAAACCTAATAAATAACTAAAAATATAAAAACTAAATTGGTAGACAAATTTCGAAAACTCCAGTATTCATAACATTTCTAATACTAAAGATTTGAAAATCATGACTAATTCTAATCCTTGAAACCCAAAACAAACAAAAACAACAACAAATATAAATTTAAAAAAACATAAAATCTTCGAAAACTCCAGTATTCATAACATTTCTAATACTAAAGATTTGTAAATCATGACTAATTCTAATCCTTGAAACCCAAAACAAACAATAACAACAACAAATATAAATTTAAAAAAAACCTAAATAATAATAATAAAACTAATAAATAACTGAAAATATAAAAACTAAATTACTCGAAAAATTTTGAAAACCTCAGTATTCATAAAATTTCTAATACTAAAGATTTGAAAGTCATGACTTATTATAATCCTTGAAACCCAAAACAAACAATAACAACAACAAATATAAATTTAAAAAAACATAAAATCTTCGAAAACTCCAGTATTCATAACATTTCTAATACTAAAGATTTGTAAATCATGACTAATTCTAATCCTTGAAACCCAAAACAAACAATAACAACAACAAATATAAATTTAAAAAAAAACCGAAATAATAATAATAAAACTAATAAATAACTGAAAATATAAAAACTAAATTACTCGAAAAATTTGGAAAACCTCAGTATTCATAAAATTTCTAATTCTAAAGATTTGAAAAATTCTAATCCTTGAAACCCAAAACAAACAATAAATATAAATTAAAAAAAACCTAATAAATAACTAAAAATATAAAAACCTAAATTACTAGAAAATTTATTCATAAAATTTCTAATGCTAAAGATTTGAAAATCATGACTAATTCTAATCCTTGAAACCCAAAACAAACAATAACAACAACAAATATAAATTTTAAAAACTGAAATAATAATAATAAACCTAATAAATAACTAAAAATATAAACAACTAAATTAATAGAAAAATTTTGAAAACCTTGGTATTCAAAAAATTACTAATATTTGCTAAATATTTGAAAATCATGACTAATTCTAATCCTTGAAAGCCAACACAAATAATAACAACAATAAATATAAATTTTAAAAAACCTAATAAATAACTAAAAATATAAAAACTAAATTACTAGAATAATTTTGAAAACCTCGGTATTCATAAAATTACTAATATTTACTAAATATTTGAAAATCATGACTAATTCTAATCTTTGAAGCCCAAAATAAACAATAACAAAAACAAATATAAATATAAATTAAAAAAAACCTAAATAATAATAACGAACCTAATAAATAACTAAAAATATAAACAACTAAATTACTAGAAAAATTTCGAAAACCTCAAAAATTCATTCATAAAATTTCGAATGCTAAATATTTTAATATCATGACAAATTCTAATCCTTGAAACCCAAAATAAACAATAACAACAACAAATATAAATTAAAAAAAAACTCAAAATTCCGCAGCGAAATTCGCAAATGGCTCGAAGCATAGCGCACCATGACTTACCCGCCGAGATCAATGAGTCGCGGTATATGCAAATCGGTCTGGTTTTCCTCCATCAAAGCAGCATTCCCCACCGTGCCAGCCGTTGCCGCAGCTGCACCCACCGCTGCCGCTGCACTGACCCCGCCCGCCGTCGCATCGCTCGCTTTGCGTTTGATATCCTGCGGGCTGGTGCGCAGCGTGGCGCCCTTCCACCGCGTTCCCGTCGATGCCGCAGTCGCTGGCTTGCCGTAGCCATGATAACTGCCGCTATTGTTGTTGCTATTACTGTAGTTGCCGCTGTTGTTGTCGTTGTCCTCGTAGCCGGTGCCGTCGTCGTCGCAGTGCGTCGGTATGTTGCGGTAGTCGCCGTTGCGCTTGGCGCTGCCGCCGCTCGGATTCACAATGGCCACGCCCGTGTCGCCGCCATCGTCCGAGCCGCAGTTGAGCGGCGTCGCGGCCGTGCACAGGTAGCCGTTCTCGTCGTTGGGAAACAGGCCGCCAGCGCCCGCCCGTCCGCCGGTCACGCTGCCGCCCAAATCGGGCTTGCGATTGCCGCCGCCGGCGCTCGTTACGCGCGATGTCATTTCGATTTTCTCGTAGCTCTCCGTGCGCGCCGGCGGCACCGAGTTCCACAAACGCATTTTGCGCTTACGCCGCAGCGAGCAGAAGCAAATGGCCGCGAACGACGAGCCCACCACGAACAGCAGCGCCGTCAGCACGCAGAGCAGCACGATTTTGGCGCCGAGCGGCGCCTCGGGCGGGCGTCGCGACACGGCCAGCGTCACGGAGGCCTCCACCTTGCCGGCCTTGTTCTCGGCCGCGCACGTGTAGATGCCCGCGTCCTGCATGTCGGCGGTCAGAATGGTGAGATTGGAGGCGTTGCGCAGCATGTTCACCACGTACGTCTTGCGGCCCTGCGTGGCGGCGGCGGTGCGCGGACTGGCGGCCGGGTCGCCGGAGGCGCTCAGATTGGCAATCACGCGGTTCTTCACCATCCAGCGCACCGACGGCTCGGGCACGCCCTCCACGTAGCAGCTCATGGTCACGTTGCGGCCCTCCACGCCGTGCGCGGTGGTGTCGGTGGCGATGATTTGCGGCACGCACGCAAAGTCGTCCAGGTCGATTTTCTCCCACGTCTTGCCGGCGAGGCGCGGCGGCGCGCGGCACAGCGGCGGTATGCCGTACGGGATGTTCTCGCGCAGCATCCAGGCGCGCAGCGGCCGCAGCGCGCACGAGCAGTTCCACTGGTTGCGCGCCAGCTCGATGCCGTGCAGATTGGTCAGCGAGGTGATGGTGCCCGAGCGCACTTCGCGCAGCTGGTTGCCGTCCAGCTTGAGCCACTCGAGGCTCGACTCGAGGCCGGCGAAGGCGCGCACCTCGACGGCGGCCAGCTTGCAGTCGGACAGCTCCAGCCGCACCAGCTGCGGCACGCGCAGGAACGCCTCGTCCTGCACGCGCACAATCGGGTTGCCGCTGAGCTTGATCTCGCGCAGCTCCGGTATGAACTCGAACGCCGGCGACGGTATGGCGGCGAGCGCGTTGTAGCTGAGGTCCAGCTCGACGAGGTTGATGAGCTTGCGGAAGGCGTAGCGCTCGATGAGGCGCAGCCGGCAGCGCGCCAGGTAGACCTTCTGCAGGTTGAGCAGGTTGGCGGCGGCGAAGGTGTCGTGGGGTATGTGGCTGATCTCGTTGCCGGTGAGGTCGAGCACCTGCGTGCCGGCGTCCAGCGGCACGGGGATATGTGTGAGATTCGCATTAAGGCACAAAACCGACTCCTTGCCGCTCTTCCACTTGCACTCGCACACGCTGGGACAGTCGGCCATGGAGTTGTGGGCGAAGCTGAGGCTGAGGCAGCACAGCAGCCACAGCAGCTGCGCCAGCGGTATCGTCGACGTTGACGCGGTGCCCGTTGTGCCTCCTCTCGTACCTGACTGACCTGACTGACTGTCCGCTGCTGCTGTCGGTGTTATTGTTGTTCTAGCTGGTCTTGTGGCGGCGACGCTCGTTGCCTGTTTTCGGCGCACTTTGGTGGCGCGCGTAATGCAGCGCGCACTATTATCGGCGCTGCGACAGCGGTGCTGGCTTACGTGCAGCACAGCCGCAGCGCCGTCTCGACTGTGGCGTGCTTGTTGCTGTAGTGGTTGTATTGTTGTTGCAGTTTTTGGTGGTGCAGGTTGTGCTGGTTGTTTCGATATTCGGTTGCGGGCCATGGCATCTCAGGCTGTTGCTGCTGTTGCGGTCGCGTGCGGCGCTCCACATTGGGTTCGCACAGCGTTGGCAGCGACAGCGTTGCTGGCAGGCGGCGACTTGCACTTGCGCCGCTTGCGTACTTTGTGTCTGTGTCGGCTACACTTGGGGCGTGCAATGGCGAAAAAGTTGCTTCGGTGCGGTGCGGAAATGGCCATGCCCGCGAATGTCTGAGCGGCGGCAGGTGTAGTTGATGGCGCGTTGGCATTGGCTCAACATCTCAGTGAGCGGTTTGTTGTTGCTTTGTTGGGAAAATTTGTGATAGTGCAGTGTTGAGAGCTGAAAATATGAGAAGAAGAAAGTGCTTATAATAAAATGTTGGATGGTTGTGATGAGGTTAAAACAGTGTTGCCGCTGAAAATTTTAAAAAGGTCGCAAAAAAGTGTCAGCCGAAAAAAAGTGTCAAGTGATCCAATTTTTGTATACCATGTATATACTTTCATTATTTTACCTTCCGAAACTCATTATTTTTAATAAATTTCTAAAGGAGATAATTTTCTGTGAAAAAAAACCGTTTCCCCCTTAAAATTATTATTTTGTATTTATTATGAAAACATTTGCATTTTAAAGCATATGCGTGATACTTATTTATCCATTTACTTATTCATTGGGAGCCATCAAAATTAATTTAGCACAAATAACTTAGGCAATGCCACAAAAAAGCGCGTTAATTCAGATTAATTTTGTACATTTTTGCGGGAAAACGTTGACCTAATAAATAAAAGGGTTGCAAGTAGTTTAAACGTTGCCAAAGATGTAATTTTTAAGTACTTAAGTGTTACCTTTGAAAAGTGAATACTAAAAGGAAGGCATATTTTGAGTATTTTTAAACAAAAATAAAAAATTTAACTTTACGAAACAACTTTCAAAATGTACATATAAACCTTTTGATAAAAAAAAGGGGCAAAAGTCTCATGATTTTGGATTGTGGCATTCGTCTCCAAAAAGGGTCAATTTGACACTTTAGTCGCACAACGGCAACACTGGGTTAGAAGGGTAAATTGCAGGCTTCAAAAATGCCTGAAGATCCTAACCTAAAATTTTTGATTTTTATTGAAATTTAAATTTTTGTTTCATAGTCTGGTCCCTTCTCTACTCGTCAAGTAGTGTAAAAATCATGCTACAAGAAAATTTCTAAAATTGTAAAAATGTAAAAAATGCATCATGCCATACGAGGCGTATGAGTAACATTGAGGCATCAGCACAGCCAAAAATGTTTCAACGTTGCACTCGTGCCAGTGTTACTTTCTGTCACAAGCTCTGTCAAGCAATTTCATGTGGCTTTTCGAGAGGTTAGAAGGCTAAATTGCAGCTTTCCAAAATGTCTCAAGATCCTAACCTGAAATTTAAATTTTTGTTTCATAATCTGGTCCCTTCTCCACTCTTCAAGTAGTGTAAAAATCATGCTACAAGAAATTTTCTAAAATTGTAAAAATGTAAAAATGCATCATGCCATACGAGGCGTATGAGTAACATTGAGGCATCAGCACAGCCAAAAATGCTTCAACGTTGCACTCGTGCCAGTGTTACTTTCTGTCACAAGCTCTGTCAAGCAGTTTCATGTGGCTTTTCGAGAACATTATCTGCTTAAACCAAAACTGAGAGTCGTACCATCACACAACACTGCACTCGTACTCACTGACACTCTGGCAAAATCTTACCAACACACAAAACTAAACAAAACAAAACATAGCACAACCGAAATGCTAATGTTGCCACTGTTGGCTGCGGCCAAGAACAGTCGTCCACTTGGCCATGTGGCATGCGGCAGCTGCGGCGAATGTAATATTTAGTTATGCTGTTGCAAGTTGCAACTGGCCCCCGGCGACATAATCTAAGCAGTGCAGCTGCAATAAACTGTAAATATTTGACATTTTAATAATGTGCTTAAGTGGCGAGGCTAAAGTATGTACTCGCCATTAACTGGCAGCTGCAGCGGCAAAAAACCAGACAGCACAAAAAATATTGCAAGCGGCGAAAGAAAAAGGCCGGCGACACTTAACTGCAGCCAGTGCAGCGCTCGAGCCATAACTGTCACTTTGGTGTTGGCGCGATTTCATGCCGCTAACGCTGTGCCATTTAGTGCTTGTTGTTGTTGTTTCTGTTGTCATCGCAGTTGCTGACGTTGCAAAAGTTTGCTTTGCCGCGGTTACATTTTACTGCTGGCCGCGCTCTTTTTTTTCGCCGCCGCTGCCAACACAGCCATTAGTGGCACATTTGCGTGTGGTTTGAGGGCTGTTTGCAGTTGTTGTTGTTGTTGTTAGTGGTGCTGTTGTTTTTTTTTTATTGTTGCTTGGCGGCATATGGGCGCAATTATTACTTACGAGCATGCAAGTGTTGCTTGCCGCGAGCGCTAAGAATTTCTTCTTCTTCTTCTTCAATGCGCGCCACGTCGACGAAAGCACCGCCCGAGTGCGGCGCAACTCGAATGCAGCGACACGGATAATGACAGCGAGCAGGCACAGCTCGACTAAATGTTGCCTTGCATGCAACGGGGCGTATGCGCAACATTAGCGAACATTTCCGTGTTAATTCATGCCTTATGCAGAAAATTTCTTCATTTTCTTAGCCACACAACCACAACGACAACGACAATGGCTGTGCCGTGCGCCATTTGTGTGCGCCGCACAATTTCGTATTAGCGTCAAGGCAGTCTTTAACTTAAGCAGCGAACGACTGTCGCGCGGCGGACAGAAACAGGACTCGGCAAAAACTTGTGCTAAGCTAATTTGAATGAAAAGTGCGCTGATTTCTTGGCCAATTTCGTGTAATTTTTTTAAACCTCTTTTAATTTTTCTTACATAAATGACAAGAAAAGAGAGCTAAAGAGAGTCAAGGAAGTATGGAGGGATTCATAAAAATTATTATACTCGTATATTTTCTAATCTTTTTTATAACTTGAACGTAATCTTTAGAACGATTTTAAAGTCCCGCGGGAGACTTAACACTAGAATGCCCGACAAACTGACATACCTAAAATGCCCATATTTAGTCATTTTGACTACATTATTGTTTACTGACCTTTTTTTTCATTTTATTGGTTTTTAAGTAACAAATATGAATAAATGTACACGAGATTAAACTAAAATAAGCATTTAGTTTTTATTTTTTTATGGTTTACAAAGTAAATTCATTTAAATAAAATAGCGTACTTTACACATAAATGGGATAAAATGGAATGAAATTTGGAATTTGGAATTTTCGAATGAATTTTATGAGTGAATTTTGAATTTAAAAACTTGGGAATTGTCACAGCCTACTATGATCTTATTTTTTTTATATGTTTGCAATTATTTGAAATTTTCATATTTCGCAATTGAAGATGCATATTTGTCTATTTATCAGTAAGATTTGCTGAAAATTTTATATAGGTAGTCAAAATTACTACTTTTGGACATTTATGGTAAATTTTACAAAATTGGGGTAAACAATTTTTTTACAATTTTTTAATTTATTTATTCCATTTAGCTTTAAAAATTAATAAAAGTCACGTAAGATATTTTTTTAGAAAGCAATGCAACAAAAGTTATTTACAATAAAAGACCTCAATGTAGTCAAAATGACTACCTTGGGCATTCTAGTGTTAAACTCTTAAATTAAAATTCATTCTCCACTCGTTGCAACCAAATTCCACTTCTTGAATTCCATTTGAAGCTGACTGCGGCTCAAAGCATTTCGTTGGCAATATGTGAACGTGCGATTGTTTTTTATAGCATTTAGCGAATTATTGAAATGAGCCGCGTCGAGCCGGTGGCACCGCACCCGAGTGCGTGCGCGCGCGGTAAATGCGCATAATTATGCATGTATAAATTTCAAACACCGCAGGCGGCTTATTACAAAAACACCAACTAACTTGAATAATGTCGCGCAACGGCGACAACGAGGCACGTGGCGCCCACACGAAGTATGGCAGCGCCTTTTGCGGCATTAGAGCGTTTTTAACGTTTTTGGCGTTTTGGCCACGTAAACGAACGTGTTGATTTACAAGCAGCGATAAGAGTTAACATGCGGCCGCCACATACAACCACAACCGCACACATTCGCGCGCGGCCACACAGGCCCACGTGCGCTGCTCGCTGCGGTGGCGACATCAATGATACACGGGCCCCATGAGGCGAGCGCGAGCTAATGAATTGCGGCGAGCGCCAGGCACGTCGCGGACAGAATTAAAAATTGGAAAAAATTTACATGGCGATAAGATAAGAAGCCAGCAGCCAATGCGCGGCCGCCGCACTGGGAGCGACCCGCAGCACAGTGACAGCTGAAGCGGCTGCGGTCGACGTTAAAGTTGAATTTTCATATTAAGTGCAAACTTTAAAGCGAAGCAAAAAAGTTTGATACAATTTAGTGCAATTCGCCTCGCCTCGTCTCGTCACGATTTCATATCTCATACGTGTTGGTGTAGTTTTTCTCGAAAGCAAAGCCAAAAACACATTTAGCTGAAAATTCCACCACAGTTTATGACACACAAGTCTGCATATTTATTCAAATTGCGTTGCCACTCGTATCTGCTGCACGCTCGCCCGACCGACCGACCACATGCCACATGCCGCCCATGACAGCAAAGCGCCCCTGTCACATGTTTGTTCGTTCGTTTGTTCATTTGTTCATTCGTTCGTTGTTATGTTTCATATTTTTCGGTTTCTCAGCCAATTGCCTCTTCCCGCAGCCACCCTTCCTGACTTCTCTTTCTACGCGCGTCATATTGCATGTCATAAGCCTGCGAAAAGCAGCTTAAAGCGACTTTCTGCTTTGCCTTCACCCTTCACTCCTACATTGATGCCACTTGTGCTTACTTTTCATGTTTTTATGCCACACACTCAGCTTTCTTTTGCTTACTCTTTTCGCTTTGCGCTGCAGCAAAAAATCCACTTCAATACTTCACTTTGTTTTTGTGCTCAAATTTTCATACAATTTCCGAGGCGTCTTTATTCATAACCTTTCGGCCCTGAAGCCTTAGTCATGCTCACTTGAATTCTTCTTGTTTATATCACAACGTTAGGGCAATGATATTAAATCATAAAATAAAAAAATTTGAAAATAAATAAGCAGTCAAAATTTCGTTTATTACACCGTTTCACAAAAATAAAAAAAATTTCAAAACACCCGAAAAAATCGGTATACTCGAAAAACTAATGGCCAAATGTAGTAAAACTGCGTTTTTAGTTTTTCTCTCTGACGTCAGGATTTTTTTTAAAAGGACTTTGAAATTTCAAGGACATGGTTATTTTAAAAAATTATTTTAAAAATTGAGCGCATTGTAGAATAACAATATGGGTATCAAATGAAAGAGCAAAAACCTTAGAATCTTAGAAAATTTAATATTTTGGTGCAGAAGGACGAATAAATATTGAAAATGTCCTTTTAAAACTTTATCCTTGAATATCAATAGTTTTTTTTTTTTTAAATATATCTTGAGGAGTAATATGTACACTACCGCATCCTTGAATTTCGTCCTTCTAACTTTATTAGTTTAGGATATAAAAAATTTAATACTTCTCTCTTATTTAATTAAAAATATGCAAACAAAATTTTATTTATTTAGTGCAAGTAATGTATGAAGAAAACTTAGACTTGGCCATGTCTGACAATTGTGACGAGAACAATGAGGAAAAGACATAAAAAATAGAAACGGAAAAATGTTCGGCTTTTGTATAACTAAGTCACAAATTAGAAGAGTGAAGCGGGTTCTGAAGAAATAATCGATTTTCAACTTGCTACTCAACACTTTAATTCCTCTTGGCTACTCATATTTCCATCTTAAAGTATTCTTTCATAAATTATTCTTTTCTGTTGGGGCTCTTCCAGATCTAACAAACATTTTCGTTATTTTATTTCGTGCTATTTAATTCTCTTGTTCTATGTTCTTTCATTTATTATTAGTTACTTAAAACATTTGGCATAATTAATAGTCTTCATTGCCTTGTAAGCCCAAAGTAAATGTACTGAACTTCCATTCCAGAGCTACTGGGTTCGATTCCTACTTAAGGCTTCACCCAGGCACTTTAAACATTTTCAATTTTTTTCTTCTTTCCAACTTTGTTCTATCTCATCAACATTACCCAGTCCAATCCATTTACTTGTGACAAGTTCCTATCTTTCACCATCCAATCAGTCAGTGTTGCCAGGTCAGGAGATTTCATCCTTACTTTACGAGATTCTTGACCTTTAGGAGAATTTTTAGTAGGAAGAATTGTTTAAAAGAAAGTTTAGTAGATTCATATTTTATGTTAGTTGATTTTTCGGGTCCTTAGTAAATTTTTGGGAGACTTTTGGATAACGAAGTATGATGTATTGGGAACACTGGCAACAAAACATATTTTGGCAGCTATTTTAATAGTCAAAGCACCCTATTGTGTTAAAAATTTTTAAGCTTACAAAATGTTAGCTCGTTCTATCTCGTTCTCACTTAGTGCTGTAACAATGAAATCCCGTAAAAAAACCACTTTTTATTAATTCATTTGTTATATGTTTTGTTATTGTTAAGTTTTTGTGATTAAGCTCAAGATGAATAAAAAAAGGCATTAAAAAAATATTATATGTACTTATATATTTTTATTTTTTATGAGAAGTTTATTCTTTTAAAAAATATAATAAAATTTTACGAGATTTTTTTAACTTTTGGGAAGAAATTTCAGTATTTTTTTTAAGATTTAGGAGAAAGTAATTTCAGGCATCTTGCAACACTGCAATCAGTTGTGATGAGCAGTGATCCTCCCAACCAGTAACCGTTCAACCGCAACAACCACACAGTGTCAGCACGGACTGATGGAAAATTTCGTAGCTCTCATTGAAGACACCAACCCTCTGATATCAACTCCTCCTAACTGTATGCAACAAATACACAGAGGGCGCTTATATGCATAACTTTGTAAAAAGATTACATAAATAGATAGATTCGTATCTTTATCGTATAAAGATGTCTGTTTTCAAGGACGATAGATAGCAGCCCCCATGACTTGGGACTGCAAGCCAGAATGAATCCCAATTGACTAACATAACCAAGAGATTTGCCTTGTTGAGGCCCGGTGCTGCGCCCAGGCGTAGTGAATAAGCAGACTTCACTTAAAAGCCATGGCGAGATAAATCGAAGAAGAGTATTTTTCCTAGATCCATATACATATATGAATCCCTAATTAGTGATTAAGGCTTATGCAGCTTTGCCATTAAATTTCGTCTCTCAACCCTCCAGGCCAGTTCTGTTCTTATCATTTCTTGAACTATTTCAGTTTTTCTAGTCGTTTTTCCTACTTCCTTCTCAGCCCTTCTCTTCCTCTAGGACAGATATCATCTTATCATATCTTGAACTATTTCAGCTCTTTTTGTCTTCTTTTCTACACTTTCTAAGCTATCTAGACGATTTGAAAAAAACGCAAAAAAGCTATTAACCCTTTCGGGACTACTGGCATAATACGTCCCAGCAACTTTCTAATGTCCCTCAAACAATTATTCAGATTTTATGACCCACGCAAAATATTTTTTCGAGTTCCGTGTCCCCGAATAAAAGAATGATTTCAAAACTTGCGAACATCCAACATAATTTTCTTCCCCAACTTTCATGGCTTTGAAACATTTCTTATAAGAGTATTTTAGATTTCATAATTAAACTCAGTCCCAAAAGGGTTAAGATTCTTTAGAGCCACCAACTCGCTCTCGAATATAGGAACTGATTAGGCAAACAACTCCCTGTGACAACAAAATAGGCCACTTGACCTAACTAAAGTCCATGAGACAATCACTGAGCCTGCCTTTCTACCCAACGACCCTTCTTTCTGTTGAATAGTCACCTTCATTTGCATATTTTATGACATTAAATTTTTTTGCAACTCTCTTCTTTTATCATCTCTACATTTATTCCATACACGTACACTGACTTTTGGCTTCCATTCACTCATTCAAATTCACTCTCTCGCTCCTTTGTGCTTCTTCCGCTGTGTCTTCTGTCTCGACGTGAACATGCAACAATGTTTCCAATAATATGGCAACAATATTTGTCTTGCTTGCAGTTGCAATGCACTTTTCACTCACACCCTCACTCCACTCCGTTTCATTTAACTTCAGCTTACCCCAACCCACCCTACTCTTTCCCACCCACCCTTCTCCCTCCACCCACTTCTGCTTTTCCCTTCCTACAAACTGCACTCTTTTCTTGCCCTTTTAGCCACAAATAATTTTTGCGCTCCCTAACGCGTTTCGCGTTTGCATTCTTCTTCTTATTTACCGCAACCATTGCTGTTTGTTTGTTTGTTTGTTGTCAGTTTTTTGCTGCTATTGCTGTACTTATTGTTAGTGTGTTGTTGTTGTTGTTGTTTTTTGCAGAAACAAATGAAATTATTAACCTCGCCTGCCTGCAACATAAATAGGATTAGTGCCACATGGCAAAGTGCTCAGCGCCAGTGTTCAGTGCTGGCCCTTTCGCGCCACCCGCTACACACACACACACACACACACATACATGGCGTATACATGATCCTGTGGCGGCCAGCAACAACGAGTTATGACCGAAAAGGGGTAAGAGTGCCAAAAGCTAAAAGCAAACAGCGCAGCGCTATGCGACACAGACGGCAGCGCATGCAAAGACTTCATTTTGTTGTGGTCGCAGTGTCAGCGTGTGTGTGAGTGTTTATATCATATTTATTTATGTGCCCACGTATATATGTTTGGTTGTGTGTGTGTGTGTGGCAAATGCTTTTTGTTATTTCTGGTTGTTTGCAGTTTCCGGTTGCTTTGTGTGTGTGTGTGAGTGTGTTGCGCTCAAATCCGCATTTAGAAGTTGGCGCAACCAGCCAGCAAAGTCGCTAGCAACAACAGCCCAACCGCAGCGCTCGTGTTGGTCGCCGTTTCCACTGCCCAATGCATTTATAAAATATGAGTGTCGCTGGTGGGCTGTGTGTGTCTTCGGCCCCCTGACACCGCACCACACACCATCGGTTAGCAGTCAGCCAGGAACAGCAACAACTGTCGTTGCCAGGGGCGTAGCCAGAAATTGGGCATGGGGGGGTTTTAAAAAAAAAATTTTTTGCCAGTTTAGTAGTACATGTTTTTTAAAGTAAAGTGCACTTTCCAAATAGGGCATTTTGTTGTGGCTTATGTGACTTAATGCATTAAAAACTAAATTTTTTTCCCTAATTTTAGTAAAAATTTCATGAAATTTGGTGGACTGAAAGCGAAGTTATTGCATCTGAAGTGGAAGTATGTTTGTGTCATCGTACAAAAATGTGCATCCAACAAAGATCCAATATTAACTATTGTTTTAAAAATTTTTAAACTTTAACCGAAGCATTTAAATTGATGAACCAAGTTTGTGGTGATGATTGTTTATACCGTGGTGGAGTTCATAAGTGGTAAAAGCGATTTAAAAACGATTGTCAGAACATAAATGATGACCAACGTGTTAGCCAACTGAATCCGCGATCACCGTCAAAATTGGGCGGTAATTCATAAAAGATTAGCCAAACTCTTCATTGAAATTCTTGAAATTGGATTTAACTTTCGCTTTACTTATACCCACCCGGGTGATCTTTTTAATATTCATGTTTAATATCTGCACAAATTTGAAGGAAATTTTCAATAACATGACAAAATATTTGTTTTTTGAAATTTTGTTCATGTTTAAACTTGGATTTTGTAATTTTTTATACAAATGTACCTGGGTGATCCCAGGCGTTTTCGCTACCATTTTGATTAAAACAGCACGATAAATTTTTTTTGCGTACCTCATTATGTGTTCAATAAACCCTCTGGAAAGACATCTTCTAATATTTTCCATAGTCTCAAAATAAATCATTAAAGTTAGGACTTTTTCGAAATACGAACTATCGCCAGAGGAAGATACTAAATACTGAAGTATGAAAAAAATGTATAAATTAATAAATATTTATATATTTATTGTGAGTTTTACTCAAAATAGCAGCGGAAGTGCCTGGGATCATCTTTAGTAAGGCGAAGGTTAAGCATAGCATAAATTTATCGCATTTTAACTGAACATTGGGCTATCGAAGGATGCCATCCCATCTATTGACACTTGTTTTGACTGTTTTTTTGTTTATTAAAAGTCGAATTTTAACCATTAACCACTCTTCGTTTTCACATGATGTGGCACCGTGCGAATTTCACCTTTTCAAAGAATGCATTTGCCGATGAAAAAAGCGTTTTGAGAACGTAGAAACCATCCAAAAGGCTTGTACCGACATCCTGAAGGACATTCCGGTCGACGAACTAAACTACTCTTTAGACATGTTTTTAGAACATGCAAATCGCTGCATTAAGCCTAAACGTGACTATTAAAAAAACAAATTAGGTTCGGTAAAAAAGGGTTTTGTTAATTTCTTTTAAATATTTAAAGATGAAAAGACCTTTTTGCTAATGTGGGAACGTACATACGATGCATAGTGATTGAAAATGTTGACAAATTATAGGCTATGGGGGGGGTTCTGACACCCTAAACCCCTCCCTTGGCTACGCCCCTGGTCGTTGCTATGTGTGCGACTGAGCTGATTTAAAGGAAAAGTTCGTTTCGATAACAAAGTTTTAGCTTTTAATTCTTTTTTATGCAGTGATTTGCCGGCTTATGATTGTTAGCCGCAAAAAAACAGCATAGAAAACACACCGTTCAAAGCGAGCGAGTAGCTAAAAGCAATGCCAAAGGTCAAATAAAAAATTGAAAAAGGTAAATAAATAAAGCTGAAAAAATAAACATTGATCTGGTTAGGTGAAATTGGCATAATCAGCAAGGATTTTGCTAGTTAACGAAACAGCAACGAGTGCAGTGAGTGGAGAAGCGCAACGGCAGCTGCAGCTTATCTCAGGCGGCCACATGCCGCCAAGGCAACTTTGACACTCGTTGATTGAAATGTTTTTCTTTGTCGTGTCAACTTTGAGTTCCAGCTGCTGTCAGGTGCGGCAAGGCGCTTTAAAGCTGCAAAGCTTGCAAAAAATATCGGGATTGGGAAACTTTGCTTCGTCCTCACTAATTGTTACCAATTTCTAGTTAATCCTTCGTCACGTAACGAAGCGCAAAAGTATCTTTGGTTAAGGATTTATTTTGACAAAAACATTTTGGAACTATTTCAGAGCTTTTCTGTTGGGAGTTTCCTTGACGATTGACAATTCGCTAGCAAGCAGCATGATACAAAAAATAAAGATAGAGCCATTGCTTCTTCTCAGCCACCATGTTGCGCATCTGACACTAAACGATTTTTTGGCGTTCTCCTTTGAAATCTATTGAACATTTTTTTTATACTACAATGTGTTATCTGCTGTTGAATTCGTATTAACATTTTTATACTTTTGCCCAAAATAAATTAGTTACAGTGAAATGTCTATTCCGTGTTTATTTTAAAAAAGATCGTAAAATCCTTAGAACTTTAAATAACACTAATTTAACATTATATTGAAGTGGCATCACGACTCAAGCTTTTTACGAATACGAAGAACGTCAATTATTCCAGTAAGTCCCTTTTTTTCTTCCACCAAATACTTTTTTTCTTCCACCAAGTCCCTTTTTCTTCCACCAAGTACTTTTTTCTTCCACTCAGTCTCCCATTTTCTTCCACCAACTCCCTTTTTCTTTCACCAAGCCCCTTTTTTCTTCCAGCAAGTAAATTTTTCTTCCACCAAGACCCTTTTTTCTTCCACCAACTCCCTTTTTCTTTCACAAAGCCCCTTTTTTCTTCCACCAACTCCCTTTTTATTTCACCAAGCCCCTTTTTTCTTCCGCCAAGTCCCTTTCTCTTCCACCAACTCTTTTTTTATTTCACCAAGCCTCTTTTTTCTTCCGCCAAGCCCTTCTTTCTTCCACCAAGTCCATTTTTCTTCTACCAAGTTCATTTTTCTTCCACCAAGTCTCTTTTTCTTACACCAAGTCCCTTTTTTTCTTCCACCACGTACTTTTTTCTTCCACCAAGTCCCTTTTTTCTTCCACCAAGTACTTTTTTTTCTTCCACCAAGTCCCTTTCTCTTCCACCAACTCCCTTTTTGTTTCACCAAGCTCCTTTTTTCTTCCACCAACTCCCTTTCTCTTTTACCAACTCCCTTTTTGTTTCACCAAGCTCCTTTTTTCTTCCGCCATGTCCCTTTCTCTTCCACCAACTCCCTTTTTATTTCACCAAGCTCCTTTTTTCTTCCGCCAAGCCCTTCTTTCTTCCAGTAAGTACATTTTTCTTCCACCAAGTCCCTTTCTCTTCCACCAACTCTCTTTTTGTTTCACCAAGCCTCTTTTTTCTTCCGCCAAAAGCCCTTTTTTCTTCCAGGAAGTCCATTTTTCTTCCACCAAGTACTTTTTTTCTTCCACCAAGTCCCTTTCTCTTCCACCAACTCCCTTTTTGTTTCACCAAGCTCCTTTTTTCTTCCACCAACTCCCTTTCTCTTTTACCAACTCCCTTTTTGTTTCACCAAGCTCCTTTTTTCTTCCGCCAAGTCCCTTTCTCTTCCACCAACTCTTTTTTTATTTCACCAAGCCTCTTTTTTCTTCCGCCAAGCCCTTCTTTCTTCCACCAAGTCCATTTTTCTTCTACCAAGTTCATTTTTCTTCCACCAAGTCTCTTTTTCTTACACCAAGTCCCTTTTTTTCTTCCACCACGTACTTTTTTCTTCCACCAAGTCCCTTTTTTCTTCCACCAAGTACTTTTTTTTCTTCCACCAAGTCCCTTTCTCTTCCACCAACTCCCTTTTTGTTTCACCAAGCTCCTTTTTTCTTCCACCAACTCCCTTTCTCTTTTACCAACTCCCTTTTTGTTTCACCAAGCTCCTTTTTTCTTCCGCCATGTCCCTTTCTCTTCCACCAACTCCCTTTTTATTTCACCAAGCTCCTTTTTTCTTCCGCCAAGCCCTTCTTTCTTCCAGTAAGTACATTTTTCTTCCACCAAGTCCCTTTTTTCTTCCACCAAGTCTCTTTTTCTTCCACCAAGCCCCTTTCTTCTTCCGCCAAGTCCCTTTCTCTTCCACCAACTCTCTTTTTGTTTCACCAAGCCTCTTTTTTCTTCCGCCAAAAGCCCTTTTTTCTTCCAGGAAGTCCATTTTTCTTCCACCAAGTACTTTTTTTCTTCCGCCAAGTCCCTTTCTCTTCCACCAACTCCCTTTTTCTTCCACGAAGTCCCTTTTTCTTCCAGCAAGTCAATTTTTCTCCCACCAGTTCCCTTTTTCTTCCACCAAGTCCATTTTTCTTCCACCAAGTCCCTTTTTTCTTCCACCAAGTATTTTCTTTCTTCCACCAAGTCCCTTTTTCGTCCACTAAGTGCTTTTTTCTTCAATTAAGTTCCTTTTTCTTCCACCAAATCTTCCACTGAACCACGATTTTCGCAGCAACTTATCCCACTCGCAGAGCTTTACTAATGCTTCCATGCAATATTTGAAAAAAAGGCCAGCTCTCCTCTTTGTTCCATCAACTAACAAAACGCTGAGCCACTATTTTCACTGACAAAGCATTATTACTGCTTAATGGCGCAATAACCCATAAGATATTTTAAAAGAAGCCAAGTTTTCCTTCGCTTCCACCAACTCAGCAAACAATGAATCAACACAACTAACACTAAACTGTGCCTTGAATTAGAACCCAAAAATTTGCTCAAGAATTTCAAATGGTTTTACTAAAATGAACACAATGTAATCAAACCAAACTATTTAGCTGACCTAATCTCTTTGTTGCATTTGCAATTCCCTCACAGCCAGCCAACCGATATATTCCACACTTATCGCTGAATTTGATGCTCGAAAATATGTTCCTTTGAATATGCCATAAAAACCATAAAGCACTTGTCAAACGCTACGCACAGTCTTGCATAATATAGTAATAAAATTAGACTAATGCAAAAGCATGCTTACATCAAAAATTGCCAGCTCGTTCGTTCGTTCATTTCGTCCGCTGCCTACGCACTTTTTCCGCTCGCCCAATTATCTGACACACAGCGAGATAAATTGCTTTAAAATTCAAAGCCCTTCGTCGACATGCATGCACGCACATAAAATTCATTCACTACCACACGAATACACACATGTATGTACATATATGCTCATGTATACGCATTTGTATGTATGTGTGTGTGTGTGTATATTTACACAGCATGAATTTTCTAATCTTCAAGTTTCCACTCGAGCACATCAAAATTTTTTGCCATTGAACGCAATTTTTCATAAACCTTCAACTACAAGGCTGTTGGCTTCATATGTGTGTGTGTGTGTGTGCGTGTGTGTGTATGTGTGAACATGTATGCCCACCCATACATGCGAAATGTGCTGTTGCAGAAAACAAAACAGCCAGCAGCCAACACTACTGGCAACAACAACAATGGCATACAGCATGCTACAATAATAACAACAGCAACAACAATAGCAAAATGCTTTATTTATACAACAAACACATAAAATTGTAGCGAACGCAATATATCAAAAAATCATCGTGATGTTTTTTTGTAAAGCTACGTTTTTGTTTTTCTCATCTATTTTTTTTTTATTTGATTTTTTTGTTTTGCTGCCATGTGGCTGTATGTGTGTGTGTGTGTTTTTATGATTCCTTTTGGTTTGTGTGGCTAAAACGCGAATATGCGCAAAGCTATAACAGCGGCGACGACTATAGCAAAATAATAACAACAACAACAATAACAATGGTTGCATGCTCCATTGAGTTTCAAAATGTAAGTAGAAGGAATTTATTCGATCAGGACTGACTTTTGTGGACACTATGCCACACTTGCGTCTTGTTTGAAAGTTCACTTGAAGGTTTTGCGTTTTAGAGCTTGAAGTTCCATAAACAAATACAAGTAAAAGGCCTTGAATTGGTGTTGACCGACTTTATTTTTCATCCTAAAATATAACTACGAACTGTTTCGTCTTACAATTTGAAATACTTCTGTGCTGATCGACTGAATTTTGTATTCCATAACATAGCTACAAACATCTTCGTCATACTCGTACAATTTGAAAATTTTTTCCATTATCAAAACTGTAGACATGTCCTTTTCATCCACCCACAGGCAATTTTTTCTATTTCCAACATTAAAAACAACAACACATGAACTACATACAATAATGAAAAACAAAACTGGCTCACTATGCATAAAAGATGCGTGCGCTGGACATTTATAATTGTAAACGTCCCTAGACACACGGATTATGTTGTTTAGTAAGGAAATTTGCATACAGCAGTAAACACACTTATATGGCAACCCTACATAAAAGTGAACTGACCACATTCGCATTCACAGCAGTTCCCAGCTGATGTTTTAATATAAAACATAACAAATTTCACTACAACATTTCTCTTTCAACTCGAAAGTTATGACACATGCCTACATATCTAAATATATTTTTTGATATATTTATTCTTCATCCTTCACTCAAAGAAACTCTTCTATACCAACCACACTAACATCTATTGGCCACCAAACGCACTCAGTCATCTCAGTGCAGCGTCCACGAAAAAATAAACAACGAATAGGCAAAAAAATGCTGAAGGTTCGAACCCAAAAAGCACTACGGCCCATTCACAGTCGGAATGCAAAGTCAGCAAGACATACAAAAATTATATGAAACCAAATTGCTTAGCTTTGGAAAATTCCACTTTAAAGTGCCGCCTACTTTAAATTGCTTCAAGTGCTCGACACAAATTTTCCATACAGCCAAAAATATCAACGCTATGTAAATGAAATGTTTGCGCACATGTCGCGTACGCGTGTCCTTGGCTTTGTGTGCACGAAAATCAGCCACCCGACAACAATCCTCACACGGCCTGCACGCCAGCCGATTGTTTGTTTATTTTGAATGCGTATACGCCCTGCATGCCGCATATGAATATCATAAATTTTACGTCACATGTGATTATAATTTATACGCACACATAAACACTTTTATGCGCCGTCAAGTGCGAGCGCGTTCGCATGTATATGTGTACGTTTGTATGTATTTGTATACACATTTGAATGCTTGTGTGCGCATAAACTCCAATTTGTATTGCACGCTGATTTTGTTTAATATTAAATTAAAAATTCTACATAAATGCTGGTAAACACTCACACATACAAACAAATAAATCCTTTAATCAACCACCGTGTCAGTTACTTTGTGCGTGCGCTTTATTCGTTTTTGTGGGCGGTAAATGTGTGTGTAATAAATATTTGTGTATGTCTGGGTTGTGCTTTGAAAATTACAATAAACGAACTTTAATTGAAAGGAAGAGGAAGTGAATAAAAAAAAAAAACACAATAGCCAAGTAGGAATGTTTGATATGGGGTGAAATTTTTGGACAAATGTTTGAACTAATAGTTGTTATTGGCTGAAAAGCATAAACTGTTTGTTGAAGAAAATTTTTTTGACATATGAATTATGAAGTAAGAAAACTATAATTAACCCTCACCCTATTTCTGCTTCCATTTGTTCTCTCTGTTGGTTTGTCCATCATTAAAAAGTGAATTCTTGCTTAACCCATTTTCGGCCGCTACCAGAAATAGCCAATATTTTTTTAATTCCTTTTAAGGATTTACATTAGGGACCTTAATTAAGAATATTTGTGGATTTTTTTTGTGTTTTTTTTTTAATTATTTTTTTTATAAATTAATAAAAATTTAATTTCAAATAAAAACAAATATATATGTATATAATTTTGGTCAAATAATAATCAAGCATGAAAACAAACAATTGTTGGCTTACATATGTACATACATGACGACTTCTGGCCAATGGTCGATTTTTCGACCACTGAAAAGTACGCGGTGCTGAGAGGTAAAAATATTTTCATAATCTTATGGATATCAATTGATTGTGGTAATTTGGTCTTTAGGCTTCGTAAATAATCAATAATAAATCAATAATTTGAAAAGGTTATATATTTTTCAGAGTATTCAAAATATGACTAAAAAAATGCTTTTTTTCGTGCCTTCGCCAACATCTCTAAATTTATCTTTTATAAAAAAAATTATTATTTCGAGGGGTTACCAAAAGACCAAAGCTATTTTAGGCATCAAAAGTTCAAATATATAATGTCTAAGTGCAGAGCTACTCTCCTTCAAAGTGGCTGGTCGAAAAATCGACCAGCGGCCGAAAATGGGTTAAGTTACGTTAACATATGGATTGAGTTGTATAACAAGAGGTCATATTGTGCCCTAAAAATGAGTGAATGAAAATAATAATTTATTGGATGTTGTATTATTTAACAAAACAAAAGTGTGAGTCGCTGGAATTCAGGTTGGGTTGTTATGTGATTTCTTTGGGGGTGGACTATTGAGGGTTAATACTTAAATTGAAACTTGAACTAATTTGAAGAAAACTATTCATACTCATATAATATTCTCAACTCAAATCATTTTGAACTTTTTGTAAGACCAATAAAAAATAATTGTATAAATGTATTGACTTGACTTGAGAATGAAAGAACGAGTATTGATGACGAACTCATTGCATTTTCTTTCAAGCAATTTTATTTTAACCCTTTACGGAAATTTTTACGATATATCGTACAATTTTTTCGAAGATTTTTTATTTGACAGCAAACGCACTTTTTATGGAACGGCTTTTAAATTTTTATTAAGTAGGCTGTGTTGTATCATTCTGTTTAAAAATATAAATCATTATAGCCGTGGCTACACAGTATGAGTGCGTTTTGTAAGCAGCTTTTTGCAAGAATTTGAAAAACCAGCAAATGACGGTACTTCTGCGTAGGAATTTTTAAATATGTAATACTTTTTGGTAGCAAAAAGCGAAACAATTTCAAAGTTTGAATCTCAGTTGATTTATAGAACTTACTAAATTTAACATTTTTTGCGTTTAAATATTTTTCCCGAGTGTTTAAAAAATTGTACGATATATCGAACAAATGACCACAAGGGTTGCAAAGCTTTGTACGATATATCGTACAAATGGAAAGCAAAGGTTGCAAGTTATGTTTGCATTTTTTTTAAGTTATAGGTTTGGTAACAGATTTTTTGCGAAACCAAAAATTCATGAATTTTTACTCCTTTGCGGACCATTGTACGATATATCGTACAAAATTGATGAAGCTGTAATTCCCAACCAAAATGATTTTTTTGACATTTTTTTTGTATTTTATTGCTAAAATGTTCAATGAGAGTCAATATTTTGAAGGAAAAATTTTTATCCCAAGAAATGTGGAAATTGACCGGAAAGGGTTAAGTACAAATTAACAAGTAAGAAAATTTGAATAAAATCTTAAATGGAAACTTGAAATAATTTGAATAAATATTGTCTTAAATATTGTGTTGTCCAAATGGATTTTATTGATTTTTTCAATTCTGAGAATGAAAGAACGATTTAGACGACAACCACCGCCAGCAAGTCGAGAGTTTAAATTACAAAGTTTTGCTGAGTTAACTCTTGATTTGAGGGACTGCAAGGAACATTCAAAATGAAAGCTACTGCCCTACAAAGATTCTCTGTAATTCGAAATTTCGTATATTTATAGATCTGTACAGTTACTCTGACCATTAAGGATGTCCACCTGGTAACGCCAAGGACTCGAACTGAGTCCATACAAGAGCCAGTCAGTTTAAAAAACTCAACTCTTTCTTTTTCAACCCAACATGTAGACATCCTAAAAAAACACTTCTATAAAAGACAATCATTCTTTTCTGAGCGACAGTGCTTTGTTCTCAGTCACAGGATATTTGTACATATACAACTTTACAAAGGAGCATTTCAAAAACAATGCGGACACTGTACTACAACTGCACTTCATTTAACATGTCTCTAGCACAAACTGAGATAGCACACATATGCACATTGGTGCTTTGAAAAACAATGCCAAAAAATACAGAAAATTGCATTACTTTTTTTTTGGTTTTTCTAATCTTTGCAGCTACCAGCTTTGGTTGTGTGTCTGTGTGTCATACCCGCACAAAAATCAATTGTTGTGTACTTCTTATAATTTTTTATTATTTATACCCGCATAAATTTTTATTAGGTTGCACCTTTTTCCTTACTTTCCTACTCACGTTTGCTTAAAGAAATCTTAAATATGCGTAAAACGATTTAAAATCCAACCCACACTGTCCCCTGTCTCTGCTTCTCTTACTACCCGCATTCTATTTAATTGCAAATATGTTTTCTTTTGTTTCTGCTGTAATTGTTGGCATTTTTTATTCCACTCTCACTATACAACATTCTGTTCAAGTATTACAAATTGCCTTATTTAAGTTTAAACTGAAATTGTGCCTCATTGCAAGTCCACTCAAAAGCATAGAAACTTTGTGTTGACAGTTTAGTCACTCAAAAATTCCTACTTCGCCCATTACAATCGTTAAAGCTTTGAGAATTTAATTTCTTACGAGTTCACTTTAATATGCTGTAGTTTTAATAAAATATTAAATGGGCATTGCAGCAGCCACACGGCGCGTATGAGCAACATTGGTTAGCTGTGCGCAAGCGAAGGAATTTCAGTATGGCAGAGTTTACATTTAAAATGCACGATTTAATTAAAACTACTGCACCTTACGCCCTCCAACAGCGCGACATGTCGACATGCCGACTTGCCACCAACACTAACAACAACATTGCTAAGAACGCGTACAAAAATGCCGCAGAAACACGCATATGGCAACTGTCAAGTGGCGTACAGCCACAACAACAACAACAACAACACGGCATCTTGTCGCACTAGACATTTCGCCGCGCCTCCTCAGCGCCCCTTCTCAGGCATTCCGCTACACTTTGGCAGTGGCGTCAATGTTCGAAATAAATTTGTGCGCTATGTGTGTGTGTGTGTGTGTGTGAGCGTCTCACTAGAATTGTTGCCTCCCACCGTGCTTGAATGCTTGTATGGGTGTGTCAATGTGCGTGTGTTTGGCATTGTGTTTGACAGCATAAAATACAAAATTACCAACTTATGTGACTTCAGTGGCTTTTATGCGACTAAAAGAGTAAACTGTGTACGGAGCCCGCACATTGGCGCCCGCCAAAAAAACGAACAAAGCAACGTCAAGAAAATGCAAGAACCGCAGCAACGCAAACACACATAGAGTCACACAAAAATTTATATGCGTTTGTGTGTGTGTGTGTGCGCAGACTGTCAAACATAGACATATCAAATATCCGGCAGCATTTTGCAATGTCCTTGCAAGTGTATGGCAAGAAACTGTGTAAGAAGGAGACGAGAAAACATCTGCAGAGTTTAAGTTGAAATTTGAACAACATGGAGAAGGGAAATGAGAGAAGGGGGACAGAAGCAACGAGAATATTATTGCATTAGAAACAAAAGCACATTGGTGCTGGTTGACAGGCTGCAAGGCGTACTGGGAACACTGGGACCAACGAGCGGCACGAGCAAGAAAATCAAATGACAGCCAAACAATCGGGAAAACAATTAAGCGGAGCGTGTGACATGAAAGAAGTTGGAAGCAAATTGTCAAAATGAAATTTTAAAAGTCCACAATTGCAAAAAAGTTTGCTGGCAATCAGACAGCTGCGGCCCGTTAACCTGTCACTTCTGCCACAACTTGCCGCTGCGTTTCCGCCGCGCCGCTTTGACTTGCCCAAAGCGCACGAAGGCGCGCCGACATACGCCACAACTCAATAATCGAATGCAAACAAACATCAACCAAAGTATTTTCCCTTCGATAGAATCCACTAAAAGGATTTCTCGCATTCAGCCGCAAAAGCAAACGCCGCAGCGGCCGCGCTAAGTTGTCTGCGCAACCAATCCAGCTGCCGCATTGCAAGCAGCAAAGAATGCCGGAAATGTGATTTTATCAAATCTTCAAAGCAATGAAGTTCGCCACTGAGCACAACACAGACGACGCGCCAGCAGCAGCCAAACAACCGCAACAACAAATCGTACATAAGAATGTCAGTGTAGTGAAATGGAAACGCGCAGCGCCCATTGCGACAACGGTCGACAAAATATTTTTGCTCGCATGTCAACTGCAGAATTTGCACTCAATTTCGCCGCGCCGCGCCTCGTCTCACGCTTTTTATCAGCGCACATTACAGTTTTTATTTGCCGGTATTTTTTGTTGTCTGCAAATCTACGCCGGAGAAATGAAATCAAAATAATAGAAATGTAAAAAATGAAAATAAAAAGAAGCACAAAAAAAGCAAATTTGATTTTTATTTAATTTATTGTTGTTTGCTTGTCGCTGATGTGCGTTTACGTTAATGCTGCGCTGCGCTGAGCTGAGCTGAGCTGACTCTGCTCCTTCTTTCATTGTTCGCAGCGTCTGCGCTTGATTTGAGCAGTCGAATTGCCCTCGTCCCCCCGCGGGACCAGTGCAGCCTGCGCTTTCTGCCGCATGCCGCATGCCTCATGCCGACTGCTACTGTCTGGCTGCCGAGCAGTTTTGTCCTTCGCTTAAAATTTTTATTTCTATTTTTTTTGTGCAATTCTTGCTTGCACATTTTCGCTTCATTGCTCAGCAGAGCAATGTGAAGAATTTGTTGGCATTAAAAATTTAATTTCAATTTTATGCGCGCCAGGCATTTAACACTTCAGTTGAGTTATTTATGCAGCACACAATGTTGCCAGTTGTTATTGTGTTGTTAATTTATTTATTCCATTATTGCGTGCCACTTCCGTTTGCTTTTCTCCATTAGATCTGTGCATGTTTTATGTTTAATTGTTTTACCATTTGTTTTTTTTGTCGCTGAATTTTCTATGTTTATCTGTCTATTTTTATTAGTCGTTCTGATCATTTATTGTTCATACTTAATTCTTAATGTTGTGCCGCCCATTTCTATTTTCTATCTTTTCATTCAAAGCCACTTTTTTCATTAATTTTATGTTATCCTTTAACTTTAAAGCAACATGTCGTTATTTATTTATTTTGTATCTACTCCTATTCCATCTCTTTATATTTCCATATTTTTATCTTTTTATCTCTTTATTTCATTATCTCTTTTTTTTATCATTTTATCACTTTCTTTTTAAGTCACTTCATCTCTTCATCATTTCATCTTTTCATCACTTTATCTCTTTTCTCTCCTTCTTTTCATCTATTTATCTCTTTTCTCTCCATCTTTATATCTCCTTACCGTCTCCGTTGAGACGGCGGAACACTTCCTGCGTCTCTGCCCCGCGTTCGCTTGCATCAGGTTTGAGACGTTTGGCACTGATGTGCTATCTCTGTATTTTTCTTACTCTTTTCTTTCAATCTCTCCATCTTTTCATCTATTTATCTCTTTTCTCTCCATCTTTTTATCTCCTTATCATTTTATCTCTTTATTTTTGGATCCCTTTTCTTGTTATCATTTGATCACTTTATCTCTTCATTCCTTCATCTTTTCATCTCTTTATTTATTTTCTCTCCATCTTCTTATTTCTTTGTAATTTTATCGTTTTGTCATATTAAATCGTTATTAATGTATCCCTTTATCTTTTTATATTTTTTCCTTTGTATCTCTTTATCTCTTTTATCTTCATATTTTCATCTCATCATCGCCAGATGTGTTATTTCTTCACCTCTTAACCGTTTTATCTTTTAATCTTTACATCTCCTTTTCTATTTATCCCTTTATCTCTTTTCCTTTCATCTTTTTATCTATTTATCCATTTATCTCTTTTCCTTTTTTATTACTTTATTATTTCATCTCTGAACCTTTTCATCATTTCACCTCATCAAAACCCTTTATCCCTTTTCTATTTATCTTTTTATCGCTTTATCATACTTTCTTTCTACTTTTATCTTTTAATCTTTTAATCTTTTTATTTCTTTATCTCTTTGTCACTTTATCTATTTATATATTTATCTGTTTAATTCTTTATCTCTTTACCTCTTCATCTTTTAGTTTCATCATCCCTTTACCTCTTTTCTTTTTATCTCTTTTATCTTGTATTGTATCTCTTTATCTTCATCACATTATCCCTTTAACATATTATATCTTTCTCTTTTCATCTTTTAGTTTCATCATCACTTTATCTCTTTTCCCTTCATTTTATCTTTTTATAATTTTATCTCTTTATCATACTATCTCTCTACTTTTATCTCTTCATCTTTTCATCTCATCATCTCTTTATCTATTTATCACCTTCTTGTCTCTTTAGCATTTTATCTTTTCATGTTTTTATTTATTTATCTCGCTATCTCCTCATCACTTGGCATTCTTACTTCCATACTCCTTTCTCCCCTTATCCCTTGTATCTTTTTCGTTTTATTTCCTTATCACTTTATGTCTCTTTCTCTTTGTTTTTTTACCTCTTTATCTCTTTGTCTTTAATTTTCCATCACTTATTCTTTATCCTTTATTGCTATACCTCTGACACGTGACCCCTAACGGCTGACCTACCGACTCCTCTTACCTTTTACTCTTTGAACTTGACATCCTGGCCCCCCTTAACTCATACCTCTTAACCTTGCGAACTCGAGACCTCACGATGATGTGGTTCAGTGATTTCATAAACCCGCAAATCAATGAGCTCGAGACTCTGTAAGCGCGGAACTCCGTGTCCCTGTAAACCCGTAACTCTGGAACCGCGTGGGTCCGAGATCTAAGAGCCCATTACTCCGTGACTCTGTAAACCACGACTGCGTGGCCTTATGGACTCGTTACCTCCTTTCATTCATGATCCTCCATCATTCATTTTCTCTACTTTATGCTTCGTCTTCTACCTCTCATCCTTCAACTTCTAATCTATCATCCCCTATCCTATATTTAAATATATAATATGTAAATGCCGTAGATCACATAGACCAATACCATGGTCACCTTAAAAGCAGATTTCTTATACTTATATATCAGTAACATATACTAACTTTTCAATTTTCTATGTATCCAAACTATTTTTCCAACTTTTATCCTTGATCCCGTCTCTGTTCACATCTCTATCCTTTGCTCATGCTTCTTCTTCTCCTCTCCGCACAAAACTAAATCACACGTCCTTGATTGCCATCGAAAATGCATAAAATTTGCTTTTAATGCAATCGATGCAAAAAATGTTCCTCATACGCCCAGCTGCACATTTGCCAAGTCTTTCACTCTTGAAATTTTCGCAAATATGTGAAAGTCAAACTGCTGCCAGCGCCGCTTACGCTTCGTTAAGGTTAAAGCAGCATTACGCAGCCACACACTCGCACGCCGAGCCCGCTCGTCCCGCTGCCGCTCCACTGTTGTCTTGAATGCGTCTCGATTTCATGTGCACTCGCCTCCACATCCTTCGCTTGTGCCGCTAACAAGATGCAAACACTTGGCGGCAAGACTTTCATACGATCAGAAGAAGACCGAACCGTAGCGGCAGCAGCAATAAATTCCTCGAACTAAACATAAAATCCCGGCAAGAAGAAGAAGAAGAAAGCAAAGACAGCTAAGCAAAAACTTAAAAGCGATTGCATTCTACTTGTAGCATTATTGAAAAATCAAACAAGCGATTCTTTTCACTTGGACTAAAATGCCGAATCCCGCTTGCAAGGACGTGCACGAGTGTGCCACCCGCTCGTCCGTACGTCCCTCTGTCTGCCTCGCTGCAATGGCATTGAATGCTTCCCATTGTTTCAAACACAATAATCGACAAAAAGTAAACTTTGCAGCGATTGCATTGGCGCGAGAAACAAAGCGAATGTGAAAAATGTGAAAACATAGAGAAATGGCATTGATTTTGGCATTGTCGCCTCGCATGGCATCGACTAAAGTGTGCAGCTGCAATAAGTATGCAATGGTTTTTCTTCGAGTCAACGAGCTCGCAAATTAAAAGGAACTGGAAAACGTTGGCGAATTTCTGAGTGCTGCGCGAGTGTAGTAACTCATGTTCGAAGAGGGCAGAAACGCGAAGGAAGCCACGCAATCGCTGCGCCGTTTGGCGCATTTTGTCAACATGTGCGGCTGCAGCTGAGCGCTTTGGTCGCTCGCGCTGCCACTGCATTCGTGCATAATTGCATAAAGATCGTAACGAACGTGACGAACGAACGCATCACGTGTGCGCTTTGTTGGTGGTCGGCACTAATGCGATTTGTCGGCTGCAAAAAGTTTGAGCTGTGCATTTTTCGATTTTTCACCTCTTTTTGCTTGCAATTTTTGGCTGACTTTGAGAGATGATTTTTTTTCAACTGCCTTGTGGCAGAAATATTTATGTTTTGGCAGAGTATGAATACATTTCACAGGTCCCTGGCGCTCTTTGTGCTTCTTCTTCGGAACGCCCCAATGAGACTGATTCGATTTTTTTCAGCCACACGCTCAGCGCTCAGCAGCCATCCAAGCGTTCTAATCAATTACTCGCTGCAGTCTGCATTCATTTAGTTGTTGTTTGGTTTTTTGTGGTGTTTTTGTTAGTGTTACAGCGGAATTTGACTAGAAAACGTTGTACTGGCGCAATTTTTTCGTTGTTTTAGGTTTAGACAAACTTTTTGCCATTTAGATTTGTGTGCAATTTGTAGTGAAAGTTGCAATGTTTATTTATTTTTATTTTTATTAGTTTTCATGAACGGAAGGGACTAATTGTTTGTGTGCAGATATGTAGGTCATTTTGTGAGTTATGGGAGATACAAATCGAAAGTGTCAAACTGAATAATGCTTATTATGAACAGATCTGTAGATTATTTTATTTTTTATTAGAAAATTTTTTATTTAATTTTTAATTTAATTTTTAATTTAATTTAAATTTTATTTTTTGAATTTTGTGGGTTACTTTTTATTGTTTAAAATACTGATACTCAAATAAATTAGAATTTTTGTACTTCATTAGAATTGCAGCTTTCGCCTTTTTTTAATAACTTTCGAACCAATAAAGTTAGAGTAATGAAATTTTGACACGTAATCAAAGAGATTTTGGGTTTTAACATAGTTACTTTTCAAGAAAATTCTATTTAAATTTTCAAGGATATAAAGGATTAAAATTTTCAAAGGACCTTTTTCATATCCTTTTTTTTACTTTTTTTTTACTCATATCCTTTTTCAATCTGGCCTGCTGTCGTATAAACTACGCCCAATTTGCGCCCCTGGCTAGAACTTTGGCTGAAGTTAATTCGCTTTATAATTTTATTGATTTTTTATCTTCTAAATTGTCTTTTAAACATAGTTTAAACACTTACTTTAAATAACTTGTACTAATCTGTTATTAGTCTGTAAGCTACTTAATGTACAATAGACTTAAATAAATAAATAGATAAAAAATATATTTTATTTTCTTGATTCTTGAGCCTTTCCTCTTTTATTTGATATACATATCGCCATATTTAAACGAGGTTAAGTATTTTTTTATTTTTTTTATTTTTTATTCCCTTCAAAATTTTGAAGTCCTTTTAAAAAGACACAGGATGTAGAAATAAAAAACTGAGTACGCAGTATTACTATATTTGGTCCCTAGTTTCACGCACATATGGATTTTCCCGGTGTGAAAAATGCTGTCGCACGGTGTAATAGGTATAGGCGACGTAAAAAACGTCTTATTGGGAATAATTAATACAAAGCAATAAGTATAGAAATTTCTTAAATTAGGGCAATTTTTTTATTCCCAAAAATATGGATAATAATTATTTAAGGTCTCTGGTTATAAGAAATACCAATCGAAAGTGTTAGCTGGAATGGCTCCACCAAAAACTAAAACACTGCGAGATCAACAGCTCATTGAATTTCTTCTAAGAACCCAACACATTATATGTATGATTTTGATTCTGATTAACAAAAGTATTGATTTAAGCTTGAAGGTAAAATAAAGGTTAAAAAATAGGCTACAAGGGTTTTGGCAGGCAATGGAATAGCAGCGATTGCTCTCGCTCAACAGAGCTTGTTGCCTATACTGGAGAAGTATGAGCATTGTTGCAAAATGACGCCTTAACCCCTTAAAGTGTTCGAGAAGAACAGTTCGTTGACTCCGTTCCTATATTTAGATGACAAATAACCTAAACAAACGCACAGCGATCTGTTTGAAAGTAGTACAACCAATCAGTGTTGCCAGATTAGGGGTTTTACCCTTCGATTTGGGGTTTATTTGTTTGGATTGGGGGGAATATGATAAATATTTTAGGGGAAAATTTTGGAATGAAATATTTCACCGACATTTTTAAATTACGATTTTTTAAATATCTGTGGCCAACCAGGTTCAATTTTTGTTACATCAACACCTTGTTCAGATATATTGGCTAGTGGGTCTTTTTTTAATTTCATGTACCAAATAGAATGAGCAATTTTCATGAAATTTTCATTTTATTGTGAATTTTAATTTTTAGAGGGAAATGGACTTCAATTTTGGGGCTAGACTTCATTTCAGGCTATGACTCGAACATGTCTCCTGAAGGGACAATGAAGCTTTTTACAAGGTTGGAAGGGACCTACAGTTTTATGCCGATTCCGAACGGCGAGTTGGGAGCTTTTTCATGGGCAATTTTACTCTCAGAGGTTTGCCATTTCCAGCTGAGAGGACAGCCGCCAAAAGAAAAATTTTTGTTTTTCTTTTTTTTTTCGGTGTTAGCAGCAACGGAGTATTGAACCTAAGTTCGAGCGTCGCATTTTACTCGCGGCCCAACGCACTAGCCAGCTGAGCTACGGCGGCTGCCGCCTCAATTTTAGAAAGCAGAGCTGCCTGACCATAACCCGATAACGGACTGTTATGGACTGTCATTGTCCCTTTATAGCATTTATTATTCCATGGCAATAAACTCTAAAATAACGACAACACCCAAAATTTTTAGTGTCCTTAAAAAATTATACGCTTAACCTTTTTTTGCAATAATTTTTGCATTTTTTACCTTTATTTTTTTTCGTATTATTCACCTGTCCCAACCAACTGCCACTATTTTCTTCAGTACATCTTTCCCTAAGCAACCATTATTCCGGCCATCATCGGCCCCATTCAAATGCTTCAACTCATAACCATTTGAAATTGTTGCACTTGGCGCCAATTGTGAGCAATCAAGAAATCATTGCCGCTTCAACACACACATTAACCCGAGCGAAGCTCATCAATTTCAATACTTTTACCGTCAAATGGCCAAAATTGAGTTGCAAAAAAGCGCGCAGGTGCCAGCAAATGGTCGCATCAATAGCCAACTGAGCAGCAAAAGTGTCAACAAGCGGCCAACAAAAATTCATGCAAATAATTTATTACATCAATAAATTAAAGAGGCGTCAAACAAACGTTCGACGAACACACGACCAGAGCAACAGCAAAATGCAAATTACGTCAGTCGAATACTTACTTTTCAGCGCTAAGCGGCATTTGAGACAGCACCGCTCAAACTGGCTTTTAAAAAAGCGAGTTGCAGAGTGTGAGACAAGTGGAAGGGAAGGAAGGATAAGGGAAGTGGTTGAACGAGTGGCGTGCATTACTTTCGCATCTAAGCGCCGCACACACACACACACACACACACAGAAATTTGTGTCGCCGCTGATTTTTTTCCCATTGCCTTTCATTTGAGGCAATTTTTATTCAATTTTTTTTTTGTTTGTTTTTGCTGCCATTGCAAAGTCGTAAAAATGAAAATGACAGCCAACAGATGTGTGGTGGAAGCCAGCAAGTGGCAGCGACCAAAAGTGTGCACAGTGCCAGCAAAAAAGGATTTACTTGGCATCGAGTTGGCGAAAAGGAGACGCCGAGAAGTATTCGTCTGCCGCTAGAAGCGACTGGCTAATGTTTCTGTACTTCGTTAGTTTATTTTTTCTTTTATTTTGGTAGTAGTTGTTGCTATTGTTGTTGTAACTATTGATAGTGATATTTAGTGGCGTTGGTGGTGTCGCAAAAAAAAGTTAGCGTCACATTGCCATTGCCGAAGTGGTTGTGGCATCAGTTCATTGACTTTCAAATTTATTGGATTTCGTGTGAAAAATATTTTGCATTTTAGCATTTCTCTCACATTCCCACGTTTAGGTCACTTTTTCAGTTTCAGTATTTTGCCTTTTTACCACCAACGATTTGGCAATTTTTCGTGCCATTTTTCTTGTATTTTTCGCTGTTGACTTTGGCAATTTGAAAATGTACGCGCGCGGTTTTTATTTGTGGCATTTTATACGATTTCGTTGTTGTTGTTGTTTCTTTGGCTTTTGCAAAATAAATATTGTGATTTTATTTGCATAGTGATGGCATTTGCAGTTGACAGAAGCAATTTTTAAGCGCTCATTGTGCGGCCGAGTCGAGATGGAATGGGAATATTTGAAAAATGTTTAAGGCTTCTGGCAAACCTGAATTGTGCAATTTTGGCTGACAGCTCAAAGGCCACCATTTTTTTCACAATTTCGGCGCCATTCACTCTGTGTGACGTTGTCTAATGTGGCCGCAATTCGCCTGTGTCACGTGTCATTTGCATTGGCAATTTGGCCATTGTTGCTGCTGTTTTGTTGCTGGCTGCTTATGACGATCGACTTGTCCAAATGTGCGTAATGCGAATGAATATGCAAGCAATCAAATCAGACTGACATGCAATCTATCATGCTGTCTGTCCGTCTGTCTGACTGTTCAATTGTGCTGCCGCTCATTGCAGCACCGAGTGCAATGTTTGATTTTCGAAAGCGACAACAAACGAAAAAATCCTTTAAAAAATGACATGCAATGGCCAGCAGCAAAGCATATCGATGTCCGAGCACAAATGAGAATTGTTCGAAAGTGAAATGCGAAATGGAAAATATGCAAAATAGCAGTTAAACTGGCATCGAGCAGGCTTAGTGCCGTAGCAATCCTTTACACATGTGGCGCTCACATTCGTTCACTTGCGGAGCGTTTTTCCTCGTCAAGCCAACATGCACGTGCAACATACGTTCAGCACAATTCATCTCGCAATTGAAATGTCAATAATATTTTATTGCATAGTTGGCACAAACACACACACAGACACACATACACACGGCACAAAAACACATAGACTTGCGAGACACAGAAGAGTTGGCCACATGGCAATAGCGCCACTATTGAGTCCACAGTCTATGGGTGCCTAGTAAAACAAGAGAAAAACCTGGCAAAAACAAACACACACACACACACACACGGAGGAAGCAAAGCACGCCAACAGCATTTCAAATTTAAATTGTATTCTGTGTTTAATCCTTTTGTGCTGCTGTGCGATGTGTGTCCGACTGTTGGCTCGTTTAGCTGCATGTTGCTTTCAATTTCGTAAATGTTGCATAGGGGCCTGGCCTACTGGACTCTCCGACCCAAGCGAGACAAAGAAAGAGCTAAAGTGAAACGATAGGGCGAGCAAGAGAAGCAAACGTTGAGTGCAGCCGGCTTTGGCTTTCACTGCTAAATGCTTTCTGTTGCGTTAGTCCGTCTAAGGATTGTGTTGAAATTAAAATTGCTGGCTGTATGTGGGGTGGCGAATTAAAAAAAAAGAAAGAACACGGATACACTTACAAGTTGTGCCACTGCAGCCGGCGCCAGTAAACAACGAAAATAGAAGCAGTCAGCGGTAAAAAATAGAAAACAGAAAATGGTAAACAGAAATGTACAAATGTGGGGCAAATGGCCAAACGGGCCAACTGGCTGGTTAGAATAGCGCGCAGAGGGTAGCTGAAGCAGGAAGAAGGGGGGGAACTGTGTGTGTTTGAGTGCTGTTGGTAAAGTTTAACGGATTTTGTCGGCTTTCGAAATTGGATTTAATTAGTGTTGCTTTTAAATCATTTAACTATTAAGTCGCTCTAATTGCCAGCTGGACTGCAAGAATTTTGTTGCTGGGATTTAAATGTTGTTATCGTTGCTGCAACAGCAGAGTTAAGCTGTTGAAAATGAATTTTCAAGCAAGGTGTTTAAAATTTGTGCTTTTAAAATGTGAACTTTTTTAAAAAATATTTTTTTAATTCACTTTTATTTTTATTATTTTTTCAGGAACAATTCAGGAAAAGATTCCTGGCTTAATAATATATTATTTTCGTATTATCTGCGTTTTTGTTTAACCCTTTCGCTACAGGTTTTTACTGGGGAAAGTTAAAATTTTTAATTTTATGTCTTAGGCTTCTATGTTGTTATATACCAGGTATGCGCCTATGAAACCGGTAATTATTTTTGAAAAAAACACGTTTATTGTGAGGAAATGATTACAATTTTATTCTTCAAAGTAATGGCCATCGCTAGCTACACATTTTTCCCATCTCTCAGGCAATTTATGGATGCCTCGCCAAAAAAATGTTTCGTCTTTTGCCTGAAACCAATCATCGATCCATTTTTTTAATTTCTGCGTGAGAATTGAAGCGCCGTTCCGTTAATGCGTGGCCCATCGATGCGAACATGTGATAATCCGAAGGCGCCAAGTCTGGTGAGTAAGCCGCATGAGCAAGAGCTTCCCAGTTGTACGATGCAACCAATTCTTTGGTGGCTCTAGTGCGGTGTGGTGGTGCGTTGTCATCGAGGAAAATCACTTTGTGTTGCCTGGCTTCATATTCTGGGCGTTTTTGGCGTATAGCACGGTTCAAATCGGCCAATTGTTGTTGGTAACGTTCACCGTTAACCGTTTCACCAGGTTTTAGAAGGTCATACCATATGACACCACGCTGGTCCCAGAAAACACATAGCATGGCCTTCTTTCCGAAGCGATCTGGCCTTGCGGTCGATTGCGCACTTTCGCCGCGGTTAACATACGATCTTTTTCGTTTGGGATTCTTGAAATAGACCCACTTTTCATCACCAGTTGCGATTCGATGCAAAAACGACTTTCTTTTGCACCGGGCGAGCAGCATTTCACAAGTGGTTTTTCGGTTTTCTTGCTGCCTTTCAGTCAGTTCATGTGGCACCCATCTACCGACCTTTAAAATTTTTCCCATTGCTTTTAAACGTTTTCCGACGGTCCGACGGTCAACACCCAATTGTTCTGCGAGCTGTTCTTGCGTTTGGCCATCATCTTCATCGAGCAATGCTTGCAATTCGGCGTCTTCAAACTTTTTTGGTGGCCGGCCACGCTCCTCGTTTCTCATATCAAAATCACCACTTTTAAATTTATTGAACCACTCGTTACACTGTGTGCGACCAAGAGCATGCTCGCCGTAAGCTTCCACAAGCATTCGATGCGATTCAGAAGCGTTTTTCTTCAAATGGTAACTCAAAATTAACTGTGTCCGCAAATCGTAATTTGTAGGCACGTAATCCGACATTTTCCGGAGCGTCAAACAATGCGTTGTTGGATGAAACTTAACAAATTGTGAACTGAATATTGTTGACATATGACAGAAGAAGTAAACATGACATTTGGTACGGTTCCGAAGTTTATAAATATTCGGCTATTTACCGCTAGATGTCGTTACCGGTTTCATAGGCGCATACCTGGTATATTAGCAACATTCCATACGACATTTTTTAATTTTTATACTCGGACCCTGTATTTTAGAGTGTTTTTCTATGCAAGCAACCACATCGTTGTGGCTGTAATAATTACTTAAACATACAACTTTTTACGCATAACGAAAATTTGAATATTTCTTCATTTACTTCAGCCAAAATTAAGAAAAAAAGTATCTAAATTGAAAGAAAACGTCAAATTAAAAAGTTCTCAAATTGTTTTCTGCTTCTTCTTCCTTTACTATGTCAAGATATACCATTAAAAAAACGTGAATACTTCACTTCTTTAAACTTAAATATTCAGTTTATTAATTTCGTATTTTTCCTAAAACTTCAAACTACTCTACAGACCAACAAAAAAAATGTATTCTTGCAACCATAGAGGATGCAGACGTCCACAAAGTAGCATGTTGTCATATGGCAACAAAATAGCGAAAGGGTTAATATTTGTGCTTTTAAAATGTAAACTTTTTCCAAAAATATTTTTTTAATTCACTTTTATTTTTATTTCTTTTTCAGGAACAATTCAGGAAAAGATTCCTGGCTTAATATTATTTTCGTATTGTCTGCGTTTTTGTTTAACCGTAGACCTACGTTAAAAAAAACGACTAATCGTTTCGACCCTCGTCGTTTTCGACCCCCGTTATGGGAGTTATTAAAAAAAACTTTTTGGTACGGTTTATTCAAAAACTTAAAATAAACAACAACAACAAACAACAACAACAATAAACAATAACAATGGAAATATTTATTTGTAGTTTTTAAACACTTTCAAGGCATTTTACACACATTACGGTTTCGCTTATTTTTGCAGATATTTTTCAGACATCCGCAGCACACAAGCTCTGTTTTATTTTGACATTGACAATTTGACATTTTATCACAATAAACTTTTTTATTTGAAATAAAATAAATAATAATTTACACTTTTACTTGCGTTTGCTATGAAATCACGATGAAATTCTAATACAAACGCTTCGACATATAACGGGTCGAAAACGACCCGGATTGACAAAAATGACACAAATTACAAAATATGCTAGCCAACTTAGTTTTTAAAATATGAAACGGTTTGATTTCGATAGATAATAGTCCAAGTAAGAAAGTCATGAAAGTACAGTACAGCTATAAATAATAAACAATTTTAAAAATATTAAAAGTACAAAAAAAATTTGGTCGGAAACGACCCCAACGTAGGTCTACGGTTAAATACATTTTTTAATGCAAGCACATATTATATCAGCCTAAAAGTATGCTCGAAATTAGTAACATGGGGGTAAAGGAGTTTCAAGTAAACTCCAATAGTACATCAGACATTGCCTACTTTCAGGCTAAAAAATAATTTGAATGTAGGTCCAATTGAATCATGCTTTCTGGCAGCTTGTTGTGGCTCTGAATATTTTTCGATTATCATATTTATACAACAGTCCCAGCCAATATGCATTCGACTCAATACGCATTCGAGCCAGAAGTTTATAACTTCTAATCAAAAAATACGCCGTTTTTTCCATTACATTGCTTGCAATACAGTGGAAAAAATGAATATCGATGAATAATTAAACCGTTTTTGTTTTATTGAAGAGTTCAGATATATTTTGATCAGAAATTTCAATTACAATTTCAGTTACAATAATTATAACTGATACCAAATTCTATGAGACGGCTCAGGGTCTAAGTCTCTTTGTAGGACTATGGTCCTGAGTTTTTATCAACAGAATAGACCACAAGAAAAAAACATTCATTAGTTAAGTCTTGAACTGAACCTCGAATGAGGCATTGTATACAATGTCAATTATATAAAAGATTATACGAAACTATAATAAATGGAATTATGTCCAACAAACACAACTGGTACCAAGTTTTGTGAAGAACCTGAAGGCCTTAGTTCCGTATTTTTATTTTATTTATTTGACATTGATTCAGCATACAAGATTGCTCTTTTAAATGCTACAAAAAGAGTACATTAGAACCGAGTAATAATAATAAATAACACTAAATATAAATTAAATTAAAATAACATTAAATATTTAGAAAATAATAAGAAATACAGAAGAAAACAGAGAAAGAGAAGAGACCATTGTAATGTGTGCTTTTCAACAGAATAGCTAACTAAGTCTACACTGGTAAAAACGCCCATTACAAATATGCCAACTGCAATTTCCCACCTTTGCAAATTTAATTAGGTTTAAATTTTTATTCTACTTTATTTTTTATAGTTCACATGTTCCCAATTTCAATCACGTGTTGCCAGATAATTTTTTTCTCATCATTGCACTTATGCCAGTTGAACATAAAACATTGCAAGTTGTTTATTTTAGGTCACTTTATTGTTGATGTTGTTGTTGCAGCTTTGCAGCATTATTGGATTTCTTTTGTGTCGCAAACATGTCAATTTTTTGCGATTTGCGTTCGTCATTGCCCGAACTCAATTCATATGCCGCGTGTTCGATGGGCCAACATTGGCTGTGATATGCACGAAATTTTTATGACATTTGCCATGTGACACGGCAACACACACACACACAAACACACAAAAATTCGATACGTGTTGCACATACACATGCAAGCACGAGTAGAACGAGCCATTTACCAACCTAAATTTGGCCTTTTTCGCAGGCGCCGCACACACTCACACTCGCACTCACACACGCAAAGCGTCAATTTGCATATTCACTGCGCGTTGCAGAAAAACTTTTTTGCTCGCTCGCATGTTGCCAGTGAAAAAGTTTTCACTTTTATTGTGCAAGTATTTGTGTTGGTTGTTGTTATTGTAGCTTTGTTAGTTTTATGTTAATGATTGCAACTTTTTCCATCTATTCAAATATTCCGTGCACAATTTTTTGCCTAATTCGCATACCAGCTAACAGGTTTTTTATTTATATGTGAAATTGTCTGCGTGCGAGTTGGTCCGTGTCTCTGTGTCTGTATCTGTGTGTTTGTGTGCGATGACCACTAAAAATCTGCCCAACAATAAAAGTGATCTGCTCCGGCTGTGTGTGCCGCTCATATCGAATTCCGTCCGGACGCTGCACGAACAGCAAAAACATATCGAAGTGTTTTCAATTTTTATGGAAGTTCTTTACGTGAGTGGCTTAGTCAGCCAACCAACCGTTCCCCCCGCAACCCGGCACAGCGTCTGCCGCCACAAAATTTTTGCGCACATTTTTTTGCTTTACTGGTTTGCTTTTGTTGGTTGTGTTTTGTTTTTGCATGGCTTTTGGCCATTTTCGGCATTTTTTGTATTTTTATTTGTTGTTTATCTTTTTATGCTTTTGGTGCTGCACATTTTTGGTGTTGCCAGTAGGTGAAATAAGCATTGATTTATCGAAAACTGACATGACATTTGGGATTGGCCGGCGCAGTCCTGATGCGGACTGTGGATTGACGTGTCTAATTTGAATAGACATCCGAACAAATCAATAAAACTCAACGATTCTCGACTCAACGATGTGATGGCCGGCCAATTGGCCAAATAAGCTGACAGCGTTCGGCATTCGATTGTGGCGGCGCCGCCGGCCAGCAAAGGCCATCAAATTGGATTTGGTTTACGAATGGAATTGAATTGCAGATTAGACACGACGGAAGTGGTTTGCTGATGGGTGAAATGAGGTTAACAAGTGGCATTTTGCATACGAATTATTGAACAGCGTAGAGTGTGGAGTGCACATGGCATTCGATTGATCGAAATGATTGTTTGCTATTGCAATCAGCAAATTAAGTGTTTAGAAATTTTGAAAATTTTAATTTTGTTTTATACGAGTAGCTTGTGAGGGTTTTCAAAGCGACGTTCGTGTAGCTACGCCAAGAAATTAAGTGGCTAATCGATAGAGTTAAAGGCTACAGAAAAAGTGATCCTTTGTCTTGTGATCTCTTGAATTTTGCTATGGAAAGCGTGTTGTAAAAAGCCAAAGTACATCGAAATGGCACAATTTTCACTTCAAGAGTTTTCAGCTCTTTGTCTAAGCCGATGACGTTGACGTCATTGGGCATAACAAGCGAAATGCCACAACTACCAGAAAGGATCTGATGGTAAATTAACCCAAGATGAAGTAAATGCTGTCCAAGCGCTGGGACTCGCAGCGACTGGGGTCCTGTATCGAGGCTGACACGTATTCTTTGAAGTTGTTAAGGAATTCGTGTACCTTGGCGTCGCCATAAACAACAGCAATGATGCCAGTCTGGAGAAACAAAAATTATTCTTGCCGCTAGATGCTGCGGCCTCTGTAGGCAATTGAGTAGCAGAGACCGCTTTCGACTGGCACAACTTGCACTCCATAGGACACTCACTCTACCCTGGACACTTTCCCAAAAGGACATAGTGTCTCTCGGTGTTTTAGACAGGAAGGGGCTTCGCAGCATCTTGGGCTCTATTCGTATTGGCGACGACTACGAACAACGAGCTATATGAGTTGTTTAATCCTTTCGAACCCAAAGTTGCCTGAGAGCAACTTCACCTATTTGTCATTTTATAGCAAAAGCTACGATTGATTTATGGGTTTAATTTAAGTAGGCACCAACAAATTTATATTTTTAGAAGAGAATTCAAAGCAAATTACAAAAACTTTACTGTTGCCTCAAAAGCAATTTCCAATAATTTGCAGCGATTACAAGGCAAGTTTGTGTTCTAATTGAAGTCTACGAATTGAGCGCGTTTGATCAAAACCCTATTTCTTTAACAATGGTTAAATAAAATCAAAAAGTGATTATTTTGTATTTTTCCATAAATATTAAATAATTTTTCTGTAAATAAAAAATATTGATACAAAATTTATTTAACCCGTATTAAGCTAAAATTGTTTAAAAGTAAACTAACTCTAGAAATCTAACAAAGAGGTGTGACGACTTAAAATGTCGTGTGCACACTGCTTAAGAAAGTTTTTCATGATTTAAAAACCAAAAAGTAATACCGAGACACAGAATAAAATTCGGGGTCGAAAGGGTAAAGACAGAGACATCATCCAGCGTGGCTTGGTCATGTCTCTCATATGGACAAAGAAGCACCGACGAAAAAGGTGTTCGAAGCGGTAGTTGAAAGTCAACGATGAAGAGGAAGACCATCTCTGCAGTGGAAAAACCATCAACTCTTAGTGTGATCAACTGAAGAAAACATGCGCAAAGCAAAGGTGCCTGGAGAGAACTTTTGCAGCGGGCCATATCCCAATAATGGGTTATTATGGCCAGTTGTTGAAGAAACATTAATAGAAAAAATTCGTAGAGAGGTAAAACGCTGCAGTTGAGCAGGCCAAAAGCTTGTCTGACACTGATTCAGTGTTGCCAGATCTTTTTGTTTATTCAAGAAAAATTATCAGGTGTACAACTTTGCTTCCGCCGTTTTCCGATAGGTGGCTGTACCGGCTGAGGCTGGTTGAAATACATAGATGGTAATGCCTTTAAAGTGAGTGTGGACAGTTCCTAACGAATTGTCATCCGTTTCAGTGACAGTTTTTCTTGTTTTCGTATTATTCACGCTCGAAAATGTCCGTTTATGTGCCCAATTCTCGCCATTTGCGGGAAGTTTTACTTTTCTGTTACAATTCGCAAAAAAATGCAGCTGAAGCGCATCGAATGCTCTCAGAAACTTACGGTGATGCTGCTCTGAGTGAAAGAACGTGTCGGGAGTGGTTTCAACGTTTTAAAAATGGTGATTTCGATGTCGAAGACAAACATGGTGGTGGAAGAGAAAAAACCTTCAAAGATGAACAACTAGAAGCATTGCTTGATGAAGATTCGTGCCAAACCCAAGAAGAGCTTGCCGAATCGTTGGGAGTGAGTCAGCAAGCCATTTCAAAACGTCTCAAGGCCCTGGGCATGATTCAGAAAGAATCCAAGTCATCCTCCAACACGACAATGCTCGGCCTCACGTCGCAAAAGTGGTCAAAAAGTACCTGGAAACGCTGAAATGGGAAGTCTTGCCCCACCCGCCGTATTCCCCAGAAGTCGCCCCTTCTGACTTCCACCTATTCCGTTCGATGGCACACGGCCTGGCAGATCAACATTTTCAATCCTTCGAAGAATTGGAAAAATGGATTGCTTCATGGATAGCGTCAAAAGAGGACTCCTTTTTTCGAGCCGGGATCCGAAAATTGCCGGAAAGATGGGAGAAAGTTGTCGCTAGCGACGGACAATACTTTGAATAATACATCTGTAAGCACTTTTTCGCAATAAAGCTTTTAATTTTGGAAAAAAACGGCGGAAGCAAAGTTGTACACCTGATACAATTCACAATACTTATTATCTAACACCAGTTAAATAAGTATGTAAGTAATCAAGTAATCATTTCTGCATTTTTGTAATCAATTTTAATTTTAGTAAACAGAATACAAGGATTGTAATTCCAACTACAAATTTCAGCTTGTTTGCTTAAGTTGACCAAAGATTTAAACCTATGTCCACCTGACTTGCAGTCTAACGTACCAACCGCACAGCCAAGTCTGCTATTCTTTAAATGTTATCAACTATTCAAATGGTTATCACCGACTTTTGCCATTATAAATATTTAATTATTTTTATTCAATCTTTCAAACAACTCAAATGTGCTTCACACAACACTTTTCTGCCCTTTTACGCTCTCATTGCAAGCAGTTTTGGTTTGGGTTTTACTAAAAATACAAGCAAATGCATTATTAAACTCCAAAGCATTTCAGTCAGTCACACTGCGGCACAGTTGCAATTTTATTGTATTAAGCATCACTGGCACTTTTGAAAAACGTCAAATGCCATGCAGGGAAAATATTTGCAGCTTTATGAATAAATAAAAATCAAATTTTTGTAATAAATGTGAACATTCCCCAGTGACTGGCAGCGCTTTCCGCTCTCCAGCAGCCCACGGCAAACGTGTGTATGTGTGCTGAACTTTTATTATCGCCTCTGTGTGCGTGTGCGTGTGTGTGTGTGTGTCTGCGCTGTGCGCCGCGTTGCACTTTCAGCATAGACATTTCAGGTTCACTACGTCGGCTAATGTGTTTACACGGCTGCTGTTTGCCCTTTGTTGGTGTTTGTTGTGTGCAGTTCTCTGTACGCGCCTGCATCACTGTGCAGAGTCAACGGATGTTTCTATGTACGTGTGTGTGTGTGTTATCGCTGCATGCTGCCAAGGACAATTGACCGGCAATCGTGTGGCGTCACTTAGCCTGTCAGTCAAATGCGTTCATGAATTGTTGATACCGCTGTGCGACAGTGCACAGAGTTGCCGAGGCTTTGTGCAATTTTCAAATTGCAGTCCGCATGCCCTTAAAACTATGCTAATGTTTTATTCAAATAGTTCAAATGTGCTGTTATTGGAAACAATTTCAACTGCAAATAAAATTGCATGCAAATGTTTTTATCTGTCGGAGTGAATATTCAAAGCGTTTGGAAAATGTGAAATTTTAGCTAAACTAAAAGTATTAAAAATTAATATTTGTGGCAAAATGCTATTCTTTCAATTCGCAATGATTTGCATGGCAAGATTTATTTGGTAGAGAAAAATCCATTATTTCATCCATAGATGACTTTAGTAATCGGTATCTCGCGTTGTATAAGTTCAATCGAGTTGCGTCAAATGACAATCGAAACACGAGATTTCGTATTAAACAACTTTTCAGACTGTTTTGTGATTGCTTGCCTCAGTTTTGCTTGAGCGCGCGTCAAAGATGGACATAAACAAAGAGATCAATCGTCTTATTTTACTGTTTTTCTTTGAAAAAAGCGATAAGTTATCAAACAAAGCGATGCATACTAAACTTGATTTAGATCATTTTAATTACGTTGAGCAAAATCTTCTTTTTATTTATTTATTTATTTATTCATTTATTTATTTATTTGTTTATTAATTAATGAATGTATTTATTTATTTAGTTATTTATTTATTTACTTATTTATTTATTTATTTTTATTTATTTATTTATTCATATATTTATTTATTTATTTATTTATTTATTATTTATATTTATTTATTTATTTCTTTATTAATTTATTAATTTATTTATTTATTTATTTAACCATTTATTTATTTATTTATTTATTTATGTATTTATTTATTTATGTATTTATTTATTTATTTATTTATGTATTTATTTATTTATGTATTTATTTATTTATTTATTTATTTATTTATTTATTTACTTATTTATTTATTTATTTATTTATTTATTTATTTATGTATTTATTTACTTAGTATTTATTTATTTATTTATTTATTTATATAATTTTGATTTTCATGCAAAAATTATTGATTTCTTTTTACTGCACCTAAAAATTATGATTAGTAAACAATAACTTATACATACATTTTAATAAACTAACTACAGTGGGCCTTAAAAAAGATTAAATTGGTCCAAAGTTCGTTTGTTAAAGCATTTGAGTCATACAGACATGATTTAAGCAACTTAAATTAGAGCAGTGGTTTTTCTAAGCTCGAATGTGTTGGCATACTTTTAGGCAGTTGTAGCCATGCATTTTCAATTGGTGCAATTAAAAATGTACAAACGAATGAGTTAATACAAGACAGTGACATTAAGCCGTAGACAATGACACAAGTAGAAGAAGAAGCCAATGGTTTACAATAGAAGCTTTTTGAAAAGAGAGATAATTAAAATGGAAAAGGAAGCTAAGTATGTAATGGGCTGCAATGCTTAACAGCAACAAACAGACTATAAAAGAGCTTAGAAAACCAGAGGCATTTGAGGAAAAACAAAAGCAAAAATTATAAAAAAAGAATTAATAATTTCTACTTTTTTATTAGGTATCAAATGTTATAAAAAATTCCAAATATACACAAAAACAAAATATATAAATGAATAGGAAAGCTTTGCTCTCACACAAAAAAAGATTAAAAATTTCAAACTGCTTGCATTGAAATCTTAACACCTTTGAGTCTTATGGACTAATACGTCTTCAATATTATTTAATGAGTTCGTTGTAACCTGGTAGAGAGGTTAGGCTAAGTTAGGTTAGGTTGGACAGCTTACGTCGAGTCAAGCAATAGACTAGTACACTCGAAGGCCTCTGAGGTCCTTTGTGATGCCCGAAGAGAGTCTGGCAAGTGTCTGATACACAACTCTTGCTCCTTTTCTACGAAAGATAACACAGCACAACAAAAAACACCTTTTTTCTGTTGCATGGAGTTTTTCTATAGTTTCTTACTAATTTTGGTGCGCTGATTTCGAATCTATCCTCAGATTTTTTCTAGCAGCTCTAGTTAGTGAGATATAGGATCCGTGTCATTTTTCAGTTTTTCCTCTACTTTTTCCATATTTTTGATCGTAATTTCTAAACCAAAAAACCGATTGACATGATTTTCACCTTACCGCATTAACAACACCGCACGGCTTCTTTTCCGTACACATTTTTTGTAAATTAATTAACGATTTAGGTGTATAAGAAAGCCGACACATCAAGCAATACAACACAGCCAAATGATTTGGCGGAATACACATTCGCATCGAAATAATAGCAAGAATGTACCATAGTCATTTTCAGTCCTTTTCCTTAAAAAATTAGGGGCCTCAAAATATGCTCTTTTATATGTTCCATTTATAGTCTGAAATACAAGCAAAAAACAAAAATATTTTGAATTGCTCGAAACAAAAAAAATTAAAAACTTTGCATATTTTGAGGCCCCTAATTTTTTAAGGAAAAAGTATGAAAAGTGATGAAAATGGCTATGGTACATTTTTGCTATTATTTCGATGAGAATGTGTATTCCGCCAAATAATTTGGCTGTGTTGTATTGCTTGATGTTTCTTCTTAAGATATTCATATACTTCGTAACTTGATTTATGAAACATTTGTTCGATTTTCGCCATCAGAAAAAATGCCTTGAAATTCAATATTTTCCTACTTTCAATCCTTATTACAACGCCAATTTAGAACGCATAAAATTGATTAATGTCAGAAAAGATAGCGTGAGATTTTGTTAGTGCAACTATATAAAAATCATGTCGATAGGATTATTGGTTCGGAAATTACAGTCGAAAATGTGAAAAAAGTCGAGGAAAATTCGAAAAAGTGACACGCCCATTTTTTGCGAAAACGAGAGCTGTTACATAAAAACGGAGTATGGTTTTCCAAACAGCGTGAAAAAACTATTCAGAATCATGTTAAAAACTCCATGCAACAGACATGCTGTTGTGCAGTGTAATAGTTGTATTATTGTATTTATTTATTTATTTATTTATTTCTTTATTTCTTTATTTATTTATTTATTTATTTATTTATTTATTTATTTATTTATTTATTTATATATTTATTTATTTAATTAATTCTGTCTTTCAACAGTCCTGCAGATCCTGTAGACTCGATAGCAAATAGAAAAAAACGTGAAGCTAAAAAAGAATAATAAAATCAACAAGCAAAAAGAACTCATTTCAAGATATTGACAGATAAAACTCCAAAGATTTTGAAAACACGTTTAGCTCAGATAATGTTCAATATCTGTTCAGATACAATAGTTAGGACATCATATTCCAAGTTTGAATAAACCAAGTCAAAGCCTACAACCTACAACTTCATACTAAAGTTTTAAAAAAATTTCATACAGCCAGAAGTACTTTTCTGCTTGTTAGAGGCCATCATTAGCAACATTGAGTTGATATTAGTCTTTCAACCCACGCTTCGCAACAACTTCTGAAAAATTTACAATTTTCAATATAAACCAAATTGAATAAATTTACACACACACAATCTCACATTCCCTCCCTCCCACATATACGCTTACAACTTTGTTGGACGCTTACAACTATGTCCTTTAGATAATCGCCGCAGCGGCCAATGTTGCCCTCAGTGTTGTTTGTTTGATCATTGTTGTGCTGACTTGTGGCGCAGACATCAAACGACAAAACACTGCAACAACAATGCAATTATATGCAGTACACTTTACTGAAGCGACAACAATAACAACAACAACAACAATCACAACAGCTAAGCATTTTCTCGACGGGCAACAAGAAAGAAAAAAATGCCTTAAAAAGAATTCAGTCGCCGTCTAACATTTTGTCATTTTGCTTACGTGCTTTGAATTACTTTTTCGTCACTCTTTCGTTCAACGCCTTTTCCGCTCGCGTTGCGCCCAGAAGGCGCTGCCAACTGGCGCATAGCATTTTCGTAGTGTGCAGTGTGCATTTGGCACAAGTGTCCTCCGCACTGCTGCTAAATGCCACTAACCTCATTTCTTGAAACTTGCTACAACAACAACTCGCCTCATTTCCCTTTAGTCATCGCCAGTGTGCCGCCGCAGCAGCCACACCACCTGCCCGAGCACTAAACGAAAAAGGGTTACTAGCGAAAATTTGCAATAAAAGTTACAAGCAACAGCAACAACAACAGTAGCAGAAAAAATTAGCAACAACATGCAGAACAGCTGCGCTGAGACGCTGGCAAAATACACTTTTCAATAAATGATGGGCGGAGTGCCGAGTTACAGGACGCAAAGGACGAGACGGACACGTACAGTGGGTGGCAGTTGGTGTCTGTCCAGTTGGCTGCTTAGCTGTTTGTCTTGCAAGCAAGTGACAGCCCGAAAAAATTGGGCCGCCATGTTGTAGTTGTTGTTGTTGTTGTTGGAGGCTGACTCGCCGTTGCACAGGTGGCACTGACTAGCGTTCGCAGCTCTCATCTCTGACCGCCACGCGCACGTTGCGGTCGTCGTTGTTCGCCTGTCAGCGCCAACGCGCCGCCTGCATTCGCCCCAACACAAATTTTGTTTCCATTCCGCTTTGACTTGTCATTCTTATTGTGCACCCGCAACACGTTTATTCGTGTCTTTGCCATAGTTGAATTTTTGTTCTTGTTACGTTGGTGTTGTTGGCACTACTCGTTGCCCGTTTGGCTTTTTTTACTTTCGTTCTGTATTAAATTGTTGCAGTTTTGTTATAGTTGTTGCTGTTCTTATTGTGGACGTTGTGCTGCTGTCAATGCGCCCGTTTACTTCCGAATGAACGTCAAGTGGCCTTTTTGGTAAATTATTTAGCATACTTTAAGGGGCTACAAAATAACTTAAAGTTCAGCATAAGTGCAATTTTAACTTTTAAACTCGAGTTTACAGAACAGATCTGTTCGTCAAAAAGGCAAAAATAAAATACTCAAAAACGTGGCTTTTGTTAAAATTGTTGCAACTACAGTTGGCAACTATTTGTTGTAGGTTTTAGTGTCATTAAGTTGAGCTTAGGTGCAGTTGAACTAAGCCGAAGTGAAATGAGCGCCAAGTGAATGGTTCAACTGGGGTCAACTTAATAATTTGGGTTGTTGTAGTTAAACGCACTTATGCACTTATGATCTTGATGGGTTCAAGGCAAGAGTCCATAACCACTTCACTCATAACCCTATCTCCTAACCTTTTATATCCTTCCTGAACCAACGCAATGCTTCGCATTAATAGGGATCATCCCCTGCGCGTTTGTTCCTGTTTAAAAAAAAAAAAAAAAAAAAAAAAAAAAAAACGGAAGAATGCTGAAGAAGGTTGTGTAGGACATGAAAGAAGGAGACAGAAAGTTTTGCAGCAATTACTCAGATAAAACTGCACAACAGCATATCTGTTGCATGGAGTTTTTTACATGAATCGGAATCATTTTTCCACGCTGTTTTCAAAACCATACTCCATTTTTATGTAACAGCTCTCGTTTTCGCAAAAAATGGGCGTGTCACTTTTTCGAATTTTCCTCGGTTTTTTTCTCGTTTTCGACTGTAATTTCTGAACCAATAATCCTATCGACATGGATTTACATTTACATTTACATCGTTCCACTTACAACATTTCACGCCATCTTTTCTGATATTAATCAATTTTGTGCGTTCTAAATTGGCGTTGTAATAAGGTTTCAAAGTAGGCAAATATTGAATTTCAAGGCGTTTTTTCTGATGGCGAAAATTGTACAGATATTTCATAAATCAAGTTACGAGATATATGAATATCTTAAGAAGAAACATCAAGCAATACAACACAGCCAAATTATTTGGCGGAATACACATTCGCATCAAAATAATAGCAAAAATGTACCATGGCCATTTTCATCACTTTTCATACTTTTTCCTTAAAAAATTAGGAGCCTCAAAATATGCTCTTTTATATGTTCTCTTTATAATCCGAAATACAAGCAAAAAACAACAAATTTTTGAATTGCTCAGAACAAAAAAAATTAAAAATGTTGCATATTTTGAGGCTCCTATTTTTTTAAGGAAAAAGTATGAAAAGTGATAAAAATGGCTATACTACGTTTTTGCTATTATTTCGATAAGAATGGGAATCACACCAAATAATTTGGCTGTGTTGTATTGCCTGATGTGTCGGCTTTCATTATACACCTAACTCGTTAATTGATTTACAAAAAATTTTTATGGTTTTGACCATCAAAGAAAACGCCTTAAAATTCCATTTTTTCCGACTTTGAGGTCCAATTACCGCGGAATTTTAAAGCTTATAAAAATAAGTTGCATCGGAAAAGAAGCCGTGCGATGTTGTTAATGCGATAAGGTGAAAATCATATCAATCGGTTTTTTGGTTTAGAAATTACGATCAAAAATATGGAAAAAGTAGAGGAAAAACTGAAAAAATTACATGGTACCTATTTCTCACAAACTAGAGCTGCTAGAAAAAATCTGAGGATAGATTCGAAATCAGCGCACCCAAATTAGTAAGAAACAGTAGAAAAACTCCATGCAACAGAAAAAAAGTGTTTTTTGTTGTGCTGTGTAATGCATCATAAAAATTACATCTTGAACAAGGAGACAATTCATTAGTATTAAAGAGGATTTTCACTACATTTGCATTGTTCTGAATGTTAGAGATTACTGGAAGTGGACAAAGGATATTAAATGAAATATCAATCATAAATCTTTGAGATACATAGCCACACTTTTGAATTCTAATCAGAGTCCGCAAATTAACTGCCGATTAATGTACAACACTCTAAGCTCCACTAATTCGAGTCTCATCTCTATTGTCTCAATTGTTAACATTTCCCTCATTACTTTTCGTCTTCCTGCAAGCCGGTTTTAATGTTAAGCCAAGAAATTATTTTAATTTCTCAAGGCTTCTTTGAGTAAAAATACCGCAAGAGCTGCTACTCGCCCTGGCAGCCACATAATCAACGCGGCTCTCTACTCCTTTGCACTTCCGCCCTTCCGGCTGCCACAATGCATTTCCACTAAAAATTTTTTCCTTTTCGCACTTGAACGACTTCAGCGCGGCCACAACTGCCGCAACTTTAACACTTCAACGCTGACATAAAGTCGACGCAGCGCTCAAGCGATTGTTGCAGTACTGTGTGTTTGTGTGTGTGTGTGTGTGTGGGCGCCATTGTTTTACTTTCCGGCACTGTGTTTTATGTTGCTTTTGTCTTGTAGCTGCCGCGCTGCGTATAGTGTTGGAAATATTTGTTGTTGTTGTTGCCGTTTTAATTTAAGTTTTGCGCCGCACGCAAATAGCAGCGCCGGCAGCAGGAAGCTTCACGGCTGCAAACACCGGCGCACTCGCGCTTCGCTGCCAGTGCAAGGAATGCAGTGGCGTTTTTTTTTCTATGCGCAAAATTTTCTTCTTCTATTATTTTGTTTTTAATATTCTCTTTATGCGAAAATATTTGCTGTGCTATTTTTAATCATAAACAAAACAGCCATTTTCTCGGCCGCACTGCCATTTTCATGCTTTCTAATGGCTTCCTGCGTGCACGTGACCGCCGCACGAGCGCCCATTCAAAGTCAGCCCACACACCGACCCCGGCATCAGCAACAATGCCAACACCGCAGCATATCCTGCTGTGCATATAAAATTTATTGTTGTTGTTTGCATTTTCTTATTTTTGCTATCGTTTTCGCTGCGCCCCGCCCACCAGCCCAGTTATACAGCCTGCTGGGGTCAACAAACATACAACAACATTCCAACGGCAAACGGTAGGCGGCATAATGACCCAAAAAGAAATACGAAACAAAACAAATACAACAAACGCCAGCAAGCCATAAGAAGATAAATGCAAAAACAATACCAAGGCAAGGCAAATGACGACAAGGACGCCGAACGTACGAAAATGTGCCGGTGAGAAGGCGGACGCGAGTGGACCGAATGTTTGTCCATTGCCATGAAAAATTATTCCATAAATGGCGCAATGCTACTTCACGGTTTTGTGCAGCTTTATTGTTGGCTGTTAAGCTGCTTGTCGTTGTTTTTGTTGTTGGTGTGCGCGCTTTTGTTGCCACTCCTGCGCTGCTAATGGCCGTCGCGCGCTGGCTTTGGTGCAACCAATTGGCGATGGTTCGCCAAAGTTGGGCGCCAAATGCCACTTGACAGCGAACAGCAACCAGGTTAATGCGCTCGACAGAGCGGGGTGGCAACGCTGGCTGCAAAAACTAGCTCGGTTCCTTTGATGTTTGGTGTTTTCAGTTATGCATTGTGCGGGGGGAAAAGACCGAAAGTGGCCAAATCGACGGCGCTTGAGTGCGAAAAGTCAGAATTGCAAAAAAAAATTTTTTGTATGCTAATTGGCAGCAACCAAATTAAAATTGAACAGCGCTCTAACAGCGACAAGTGTGGAGGAAACAAATAAAATTAAAAAAAAAATTTAAATAGGAATTATTGGCAGCGCTAAAAATAAAAATTTCATACTGAAAAAAATTATTCTGTTTTAATATTTGGCGCACCCTGTATATCAGCAGCACCCTGTATGTCGCCATAAGCACTTAAGCAACTAAAGTCTAAGCTGCAACGCTAACACACATTGACCTATTCCGCAATGGGTCAACTAACTACTCGACACTTTTTTTGTGCTCCTCAAGTTGGGTCCTTTTTCGCAAACATCCGCAAGGCTTGAAGCAAAAGCCTTGGCGGCCATAAAAATGCAAACAACAACACTTTGACAACAGCAACACAAACCAAGTAGAAAGCAACAAAGACAGCACAAAACAAAATATTGTCCAAACATAAACGAAGCGCAGCGGATATGAATGAAAACAGTCACACGCACCCACACACACACACACACAAACAAGCCGTAGGAAACGAAGAAAAATCAGACACAAGTGTGCATGTGTGCCGGTTGGCCGTAAAGCAGCCCATTTGCAGTTACTACTCGAACAATAAAAATAACAACTTGAAACGAAACTAAGAGCGAAAATAAAACAACAACAGCACACAGCACAGGAGCAATAAAAAAGCAGCGCGTCAGACCACAGCACAGCGAAGCCATAAAGAAGATATCGCCGCCTTAGGTGGCAAAGCGTGCGTTTCCGCTTCCGTCACAGTTGTGCTGCGCCGCATAATTTCATTGGTTCGCCGTCACTTTCGTTTTGCGTTGCCTTCATTTACCGCACCTCCCTCCACCAATCGTTGAACTTATGCGAAAAACTAACTGAAACTGTGCCGAAAACAGTGTGCCAGTTGTTTTTGCTGATTTGCCCGGCCATTCCGGTTTCGGGTCGCACTCGCACGTCGAACATGTCATTTTCGTTTGATTGAGATATGCGCACACACCACCATATCCACAAGGACACACACACACACACATACAAACATATACACAAATACGCAGACGTCAGCGTCAACGGCAGCAGCGGCTAATAGCATTAATGGCGGCCTCTGTATGAGCGCAGCCTGGTTATAGAAAGCTGTGCGTTGTGTGTGTGTCCTTTTCAATTGTCCTTTATTGCATTGTGTCCTGTGGGCACAGCCAACTTGCCACCAAATGAGCTCGCACCACCAAGTTTGCTCCAATTGACAGGCGCACAGTTTTTGCCGGGGCGCCACCGTTTATTGCATTAAAGCTTTGGGGCGAAGCGCCTCCAAGGCTGCGCTATTGGCATTAACACTTTGCTGCCTATGGGAAATGAAAATCTGAGTGCGAGTGCTACAAAATCTATTTCACCGCTGAAGCAAAAAAAAGGCCTAAGGGAATCAGCTGGCGTAGGTCTAAGACAAACCATGAGAAAAATTACTGCAAGCCATTTTCAGTAAAGTCCTTGAATTAAAAACACAAATTAAATACTTACTTAAAATATAAGAATCATACAAGTATTTCAAACAAATAGTCACTCAAATAAAAATACTAAATTAACACCGACAAGTATGTTAAAACCCAAAATCTCCTTGATCACCTGTCAAAATTTCATTATTCTCGCTTTATTAATTTTGTATCTCATTGCTTTCTTGCTTCAAAAATTCCATTTTTTCCTCCATCGTTTTAATGTTTCACCACTTTAACCATTCACTTGGAATATTTTATAGACATACAAATTTATGTGGAAAAAGTTAAGCAAAATGTAGTGAAAAGTTTTAAATTCGACTCTTGGATCACCCGCTGCATGGCAAAGTATGAGCATTTTTCGCCCAGAACATATTTAATTGCGCCCACAGATGCTTATCGCATTATCAGCGCTTTACAGCAACGCTCAATGGTGGCGGCAGCTGCTGCCAGCATTTGCTACTATTTCACCTTTTTAGAGACCGCCCGCAGGCAGCTGCCTTAAATGAGAGCCACACACACACACACACATGCAGGCAATACTCACGCACAATGCACACATTGAGCACCCTCGCCTAATACACAGATAACACAAACACATTTCCAGCGAACCCCATACCCAGTGCGAAAAAATTTGCTGTTGGATTTTCAATATTTGTGACACTTCCATTGCAATCGAAATTATTCGCGTTGTACCTGAGTGATCTAAGAGATATTTCTTGGCTTTAGATGGATTTGATTTTGTAGTTTTCGCTCAACGTTGTAAGGTTTTAATCAGCTAATACAAAAGACCGGCCACATGGCTTAATTGATGGCCAAAAGGTGGCCACTTAACCTACCTGCCTAACTTATCACTAATGTCACACAAACCATCTCTTCTCTTTCATCAGTATTTTGACAACTGTCACACAAAGCACAGACAAAGCAAGTACCTGTCCATCTAGAACCAACACCAACAGCACCAACAGATGTGTTATCCCATGAATGTTGGTCCTCACAATAAAACAATTGCAAATTTTTTTCTAATATGGCTACACACATCGCAATGCTGGTTAAGTTGGATTATAGTGACTGGCTTCACTTGAAAAAGTTTCCTTAAGCACAACGAGTTGACTCAATATGATAAATTACAAAGTAGAAAATATTTATGAATTATGTATTCCAAATTTGTTTGCTTATTTCATGATGTTGTGACATATGTCACAAAATATTATTTCACATATTTAAACTAACATCGCAGCCACAAATACTCAAAAATAATTAATTTCATTGTTATCGCACATTTTATAACATTGTGACACTTGTCACAAAATATGTTTTCAAATTTTTAAACTATTTTGTTCAGTTTATAAATATTTACAATGTTGTTCTGAAATGCTGTCTGTGTCACATATCACAGCGATATGTCTTTGAAATTCATTTGCAGTACTTAATATTTAAAAATTATTAATTTTATTGTTTTCAAAATGTTTTGCCAAACTGTTAAATTTACAATTTCATTGGGCATATACCACAAAATATTATTTCGTATATTTAGACAAACAACATTGCAACGACAAATATTTAAAAGTAATTATTTTCATTGTTCTAGCACATTTGAAAACATTGTGACACAATATTTTTCCGCATATTTCAACTTTTTGTTTTTTCCTACGCATACCGCAATGTTGTGGACATTTTTGCACTTATTTAAATTCACAAAGTTGGTAGTTCATAAACAAAATTATTAATTTCATTATTTGCACCACCGTCACCGTATATGTATCACATAAAAAAAAACAAAATTAAGTCACACATATCACAAAATATTTGCCACGTTTTTAGACTCACAAAGTGATAGGCAATACTCAGAAAAGATTTATTTCGGTGTATTGGGCACAATTTCTAATATTGTGACACATGTCACAAACTATTTTTCACAACTTTGGAACTATATTTTATTTGAAAACACCTCCAAGCTATTAAATTTGCTTTTTTATAATTTTTTGCAACATTGTGACACATGTCATAGTACTGGTTTCTACAACTTTGAAAGTGTATTTCATTAGAGAGAACACTAAAGCTGCTTAATTTGCTGTTCTATAATTTTTCACAACATTGTGAAATTTGATTTACAAATTTGAAACTTTCTTTCTTTGGGATACAAAACTAAACTATTCTATTTAGTACTTTGCAATTTTACGCAACATTGTGACACATGTCATAACATCTTTTCACAGACTTTTACAATAACCAATAAACTGCATTTATTTATTTTATTTTTATTTTATTTTATTCTATTTTATTATTTTACTTTATTTTATTTTATTTTATTTTATCTTATTTTATTTTATTTTATTTTATTTTATTTTATTTTATTTTATTTTATTTTATTTATTTACTATTTTATTTGTTTATACTATTTTTATACTATTTTATTTTTTGCAAGTAATAACACAGAGGAAGCTAGCTGCATGAACTTAAAAAATTCAATTCTGCTTAGCTTTCTTATTACAAAAGAGATTACTAGAAAAGAGAGAGAGGTAGATTTACATCACTTACCAATACCCATCGAGGTGACTCGCCATTTTGAATTAAAAAATTACAATAACATTTTTTGCCATACCTCAGTGTGTTCAATAAACCCTCTCTAAAGAAATCTTCTCAGTTTTTCCATAGTCACAAAATAAATCTTTAAAGTTAGAAATTTTTTTGGTCGCTACTCACACGCGGAGGTTAAGTCATAACTTTTCCTACGGGGCCCTGCGGCACCGCAAACGCATTGAGGTGTTCGCATTTGTATGTGCCAGCGTAGATGTCTGACCGTCTGTACATATAAAGTATGCTTCGAATTCTCATATATCTTGGGGCTATTAATTTCGATAGGCGTTCGACGATGCGGTTGTTGTTTCATTTCCCAAGCAATTTTCGCCAGGCCAAATATTGTATTTCATGTGCCGCATCGAAAGCGAATTGAATCGCTGCGCACCGGCAGTGCGTGTGCGGCTAACTAAGAGCGTTCGGTCCGGCCGTAAGGGACAATCGCAATATGGCCTTAATTCAATACTTTATATGATTTTCACATATTATTAGAGCTCGTTGGGAACATGGAACCGTCGTGCAATCGCCAGCAGACGGCGACAACTCACACTCGCCGTGGCGCTTATGGCCAAGTTAAGTCGTAAGAATTTAGTGTGATGGCTGAATAGTCGAATGTCGACTATGTTCGGTGTGAAGAGCGCATTAAATTTTATGTAACGACCGCATAAAAAACTACCAACGAGAAGTTGGCCCAAGTATTGTTGTGTCATTTTAATGTGTTTTATTTGTGGACGATTGTAGGTGGCGATGGCCGGATGGACGCCGCACTTATCTTCTGTCTGTGTGTGTGTGTGTGTGTGTGTGTGTGTGTTGTGGCCAGGCACAAATGGCAACACATAAAAATGTGCATGCATTAAACGGTCTTAATATGTCATCAATACGAAATTGTGTTGCATAAATATTTAGTGTTGCCCATTAACAAAAAAAATTATGCAAATAAAAAACACTTTGGCGAAACAAAAAAAAACCCGGCTTACAACACTCAACTGACGGCGCTCCACACACGCTTTGTTAGTTCAATTCATTTGATTGTGTTTTTCAGTTGAAAAAATTCATTTTTTTTTATTTAGTGCGCCATGTGGCAGCACATAAAAATAGTATCAATTAAGTAAAGTAAATAAGGAATTGTGAACTTTTAATTCTGCTTTAATTTATAACAACATTTTTCAATCAAGCGGTGTTGTTTATTTAAATAAAAAATACAACGCACAACAACGACAAGAGCAACAATACCACCAACAATTACAACAACAACAAGAGAAACAACAGCAACAAACTGCCTGACAGCACTAACAACGACCAGCGCCATTTGCAGGGCTTCGCATATTTTTCTATAAAAAAAAACCGCATTGTGCAATGACAGTTTTTTGCTGTTGTCGCCGTTGTTGTTGTTGTGCAGTTTTCATTATGCTCGCTCTTTGCTTGTTAAAAACAACACATATACGTACATTTTTTTTGCCACAATATTTTTTCATAAAAATGTTGCTTTTGTTGTTTGGCGGCTATTATTTCAATGCAACAGCGATTTGTTGTTGTTGTTGCAGTTTCACGCTTCACAGCTATGCATAAAGTACACTGAAAAAAATTAACCAATATATTTTCGTTAAAACTTTCTGCAACATTGCGCACAGCATGCGCCCACAGCGCGCCCCCTGCCGCCCTCTGGCGCCACTAAACCACTCCACAATCAACGAAGCGATGCGACGCGCTGCCAACCGCTGCTCATGCCACCAACAAAACACAATAGAATTGTAGCAGACAAATACATTTTCGTTAAGGGAACGTAAAATGTAATATGCAAAGGCAACAACAACAACGCCCAAAAGCTGTGCAGCCAGAATAACAGCGCCAAAGTATAAAATCGCTGCTGCAAAAACGCCCGCAACCAAATCAATTTAATTAAAATGCTCGCGCTAGTTTTGCTCATCTGTGCGTGTATGTGTGTGTGTGTGTGTGTGTTTGCTGACAAACATCAACCAAAGCAAAAACAATGCAACTTGCTGGACACAACCAAATCCCAATTAATAATCCATAAAAATGGCAATAAGTAAAACCGGAGCGCGTAACGAGTGGGTCGAACCGGCGCCCGGCAATGCTGACTTTTTCGCAAATTGCTGCCCGAGTTCGGGGAGCAGCCAGATTGGGCGTTGTGCGCAGCAATTATTGAACTGAACGTTGTCATGGCAAATGGTGAGATTGTTGACGTTGGACAGTAGAGCAGCGGAGAGAGAGCAGAGGTGAATAATTGGTGGTATTCTTTGTTTTTTTTTGTTGTTTAGTTTAGACAGGCAAAAGTCCAGCAAAACCGTTTATGACTTTTTGAAGTTATGTGAACTAGCGACAAGGATTTCTATACAGAGATATATTTGCAAAAATATATAACTTGAAGAAGGTTGAATGCATGGGTGGATGTGAAGTTGAGCTCAGACACCAACGAAAGGTTTCAAAGGCTATAAGCTCTCATCACTAGTAGTCCATTGTACATAGCACTGAGACCCTAAGGGCGACCATATCCCTTTGCAACCCAGTGAAAATGTTACATATTCAATTGTATTAAATTGTTTTTCTTTTTTAATTTTTTACACAATAACGAGGAAACGATTGGCGAACGACATTCGTTCAAATGTCGAGTGACATAAATTCAAAATTTGCGCTACAATGTTTTTTTTTAAAGTTAGATCGCACAATTGTGTATGCTGGGTCGCAAGGGAATATTTCAAGTGAAGTACTTTTAGTGTCTACATATAAACTTTCAATGGTTTCCTCACCAATGAAAATGCCTATTGAAGACTGCCGCCAAACTCTCTACGTTCCTATAAGCTAGTCTATCCAGAAAATGGAGGTCGTAAACAATAAACACAAATATTAGCACAACACCGAAGCAGATGGCATGCGTAATGATGGATCTGTACTTACCGATCTATATACAAATAATTAAAAGAACGGAATCAGATGCTTAGTGTCTTTCAACACTTTAAGGCTCACATGGCGTATAAGCAACCGACTCCTATATGTTTTTGTTTAGACCCTAAGAGAGATTATGTGACAAGTGAAGTAATTTTGGCCTCCACAGAAGGACTTTCAATGCTTTCCTCACCAATTGAAAAATACTTAAGGAGGACCGAGGCCCTCAGTTGAGGAGAAAAAGGAGAAGAGGGGGTCGTATGCAACGATACAGATGCAAGACTGGCTACTGGTAGTAAGGTTGGTTACTGGTTATGGTTAAGTCAATCTAGCTAGGGTTCAGACAGCTGTGTGTTCGTTTGCCTATTCCTACCTGCTCGTTGTGATGCCATATGTGCCTTTCTTTCAAATTCGATAACTTTCTCAAACCATTTGGACGATGCTATGCACTTAAGCAGGTCTTCAACATCTACATTGAACATCTCCGCGAGGTTTTATAGAAACGGTTGTCCCATTGTTTGAAGCATTCTTCTACTGAGCGCTGCGCAGTGACAGAGGAGATGATATACGCTTTCTTCTTCTTTTTCATCGTCGTCCTCTTCTGCACTCCTCTTCTGCAGTAGTCTCTTTGGTTGGGCACTTAGTCTCACGGCGTGTGCTATGATTAGCCAGAGACCAGTGAGAGTCCTTATGAGGATGAGAATTTTAGTCCTTTTAAGACCCAGAATAGCTGATGTATGCTTCCTATCACAAGTGGGCCATTCAAACCTCGCTGTTACGCATGCGGAGAGATTAGACCAGCACTCCAGTGCTATGCGAATTTTGTGAGTTTGAGCGCAAAGTTTAAATGTGGCCAGTGACATACCTACCTCCTCCTTTTCTGGAAGGATGTGGTGGTTGTGCCTTGTGCGTTGCTCAGAAAAGAATTTATCCAACTTTTTTAAGTATTAAATTAGATTCAAATGTCAGATTAGATTAGATGAAAGTAAGGGCATTGTGCATGGCAGCGAACGTTGATCTATTTTGTCCTTTACTTACTTTTGAAGGACGTCAGCTAAACCCACTGTCCTTATGAAACGTAGCAAATATTAGGTTAGGTTAAGTTAGAGTGGCTGTGTCTGTGTGACATTTAGGCCTAAAAACTAGAGGGTCGTTGTGATTATTAGGTAAATATTAAATTATTATTAACCCAGAAAAATTTATAAATATATATTGTTTTTGAAAACCCAAAAACCATATTCAAATTCCATTCAATTCAAATTCAATTCAAATTCAATTCAAATTCAATTCAAATTCAATTCAAATTCAATTCAAATTCAATTCAAATTCAATTCAAATTAAATTCAAATTAAATTCAAATTAAATTCAAATTCAATTCAAATTCAATTCAAATTCAATTCAAATTCAATTCAAATTCAATTCAAATTCAATTCAAATTCAATTCAAATTCAATTCAAATTCAATTCAAATTCAATTCAAATTCAATTCAAATTCAATTCAAATTCAATTCAAATTCAATTCAAATTCAATTCAAATTCAATTCAAATTCAATTCAAATTCAATTCAAATTCAATTCAAATTCAATTCAAATTCAATTCAAATTCAATTCAAATTCAATTCAAATTCAATTCAAATTCAATTCAAATTCAATTCAAATTCAATTCAAATTCAATTCAAATTCAAACCATATTCAGAGTCATATTGACACAGTTTTTCTCACAGTTTTTTTTTTTAATATTCTACAAATATTTCAGCAACTTTAAATTCACCTGCAACTAAATAAATTGAATTGTTTTGCCACCTAAAAGTAGGCAAATAAATTAAATTCTTAGATCGTATAGTGAAAGCATGGCTGCACGTCAGCGTTGCTATCAGTGGCCGGCAAAAGTTTTTTCATTTTAATGTCAAAAGTTCAAAATCAACTTGGGCTACAAATAACATCGTTACCGTAAATGTTTTCAGCAGACAACAACAACAATAACTACAACGCCCACCAGAGCAGCAGCAACAATAATCGTACAGCAAAAACAGACATAACAACAAACAGCACAACAACAATAACAACAAACATATGCAGAGAGTCTCGTTGAAAGCTGTCATTGGACAGAAAACTTACGTTTTGCAAACTTGCCGCCCACACACACACACTCAGACACACACACAAGTAAGCAGGCATACCAACGCATTTAACACTAAGCAGACAGCTAGAAGGACAGTCTGACAAACAGTGCGACAGGCAACAGTCTATGTGCTGCGAGACAGTTGGCACCATTAGGTGGCGGCAGACAGTTACAGACACAAAAAGGCCAACAGCCAAACGCGCCTGCAGCCATGAGCCATTAAGTGCGAGTGCGAGCCAGCCGAGACGACGGCGATCAACTGGGGCACGTCGCCTTCTCGGCGGTCTTGCGGTTGTCTTCATACATGAAATCTGATTAAATTTTCTTACACGCGCAAAGCCGCGCTAAGAGTAGGAAACGAAGCGGCCGGCGCAACTTAATATCGGTTCGCGTTGCACTGGCCAGTACTTCTTTGTGTGTATGTGTTTGTGCTTTGCTGTGTTGGGTGCGGGCACAAAAGCAACAAATCTCCTCTTATGGCGGTTTCAGTGCGCGGCCGCATATGGAAATTGTTGGCGGCAGTGCCGCAAGTGTGATTTGACACTTTGAAATGGCACAGAAAATTCTCGGAAAATCCTAAAGAAAATTTTTCAAAGCCAATAAGTGGAAAGAATGAGCAAAACTTCCGTGTAACTAAATAAAACAAGAAATTGAAATGTTTCAAATGCTTTTTCGATGACTCAGCTTTTAAGCGTCTTTACTTGTGACTGGTGTTGTTGTTGTTGCTGGTGGTGCAATGAAGACACCATAGCTGGCGGGCAGCGATTTTCGAGCATTTTTGACATTCAATATCGGCAGCAGAGCGAAATGAAAGCAGCGTTCGCACAGACAGGCGCTGACGATAATCGTTCAATGACTTGACGCAGTCAAACATTTCAAATCGGATTTGTTATGCCTGAGTGCATTAAGACACAAAGTGTACTTATTGACCGCAGCAATGCGAACAATTTTTCTGAGAAAAATTATTCTGAGAAAAATTGGCATCGAAGATTTATGACTGAGACATGCGAGGTTCTCAATTTGAAAGACATCATTTTTGTGTATTTTACTGATGAAATTTGGAGGACTAGTTCCCCCTAAATCTGCAAAAATGCCTTTGTCTTTATTCTGTAATACAGACAAGCGCTTTCGTAGGATCAAACTAGAGTAAGTAACAACTAAACTTTTACAGAAATTAATGTACAAAACAGCTACAAACGAAAGCAAGAAGGGAAGCCTACAGAGGAATCACTTTCCGGTTGATTTGATTACAAATGTACATACTTTTGTTAACCGATCTTGCTTCCTTCTTCTATGAGAATCTTCACAACAAAGTGGCTTTGTAAAAACATTCACAAAAGTGATTTCAAATAATCTGAATTGATCAAAAAAAGCTTTTAGTTCAAGTACTGAACAAATTTTTCAAATTTCAATATTTAAAAAAAGTATTCTTATTATTTCTTTTTTTATTATTATTTATTTATTGTTTATTATTTATTTATTATTATTTACTTTTATTTATTTATTATTTTTTATTTATATTTATTTATTTATTTGATTTCAAAGAATCTGAATTGATCAAATCTGATTAGTCCAAGTACTGAAAGAATTTTTTAAATTTCAATATTTAAAAAATGTATTCTTTAATTATTATTATTTATTTATGATTTATTTACTATTATTTACTATTATTTATTTATTCTTATTTATGTAATTATATTAATTAATTTATTTGATTTCAAAGAATCTGAATTGATCAAATCTGGTTAGTCCAAGTATTGAAAGAATTTTTTAAATCTCAATTTTTAAAAAATGTATTCAAAGTTATTCAAAGTTTTAACAATTTCCAAAAAACAGTTTAAGGGAGGAGCAGCTGAACCTAAACTTCATATTTAAATATTAAAGTCACCCTTAACTTATAAAATATATTATCTGATCCTAAAACTATGCCACAAGAAACTGTTCCCAAAAGCGTTAAAATTAAATAGTTTGCCACTGTTCTCAACAGTTTTAAGTTATTATTTTTTCAACAATATTTCAATTTAATGTTTTCAAAAGCCCACAAGCCATGTTCCTTTCATCAAGTGAACATTCTGACATTACAAAAAGGAAATGAAAACCAAATAATTTATATATATTTTTAATGAAATCAATGAAATTGAACTCTGCGGTGATTTTTATTTTCATTAAATTTTTTTATATATAGTATGTACGACAGACTTTGTCTACTGACAAACTGACTTTGTTGGCTTTAATAAACAAATGTAATGAAAAAATCTGCGCAATTAACATGATTTTTTAATTTTAAATCGACAATTGGATAAGCAGTCAATACAAGCGCCAGTAGATGGTAGATATGTGCTAACAACAACAACAACATCAACAACAGAGAGAATTGCATTAAATTTCATCTCGTAATTTTAATCAATTCACAACAATCGCAACAAAATCAGATTGTGCGCTCAACCGCAAATCGAGCGGCGGACAGCGCAATGGGAATTTTTCACAATTTCCGCTCATTGACCTACGTCAATTGCAAGCCATATTTCAGTGGCCGTTGTGTTTTCAGTCATTTTGTTTTATTTCACTTTGGCGTTTCGTTGCCAGCGGCAATTGGTGGTTTATGGCAATTGACAGCAGACTGTGTGGCTGTGTGGGTGTGCGGCGCTGGCATGCGTTGAGATAGAAAACTTATTTAATGCCATCAATTTAAATGTGTAGTAGCTGCAAAAAGCAAAGAACAAAGCAAAATTGTTGCTTATGCTCGACAGCAAATCAATTTCGAATGCATTTCCCCGAACGGCGCAACACCGGCGAGGGCAGCCATAAGGGATGCGGCTGCCGCGCGTATGGCGCCAAGACGGGTAAGGAAATCTTTGCAGCGCTCTTGTGGCGGCTCAAAAAAGATGAAAAATGTGCGAGCAGCCGAGTAACGCAAAGCAGTTGCTGGCGCGTTACGTATACGCCTCGTTAAACCGTTTGGTTTGCAGCAATGCGGTGCGATGTGATGCGATGTGGTGCGGTGTGGCGTGGAGCTGCGCTGTGGTTTGGTGTGTTGCAGTGGCAAGTTGCGCAGCGTTGTAAATAAAATTCAATTTCGGTTGCATTTCCGCTCAAAATTTATGAGCGCACACGCCATGGCCCAATGCACACAGCGCCAACGTTGTGTGTGTGTGAGTGAGTGCTTGCACATTTCGTATGCATTTCCATTTTCGTGTTGCCGCGCGCCGAAGCGCTGAACTGCGAAACAGCGCAGCCCAGCTTAAGCACACACACACACACACATACACAATCACAGTGCAGTCAAACACAGCACTGATGCGATTTGTGCAAGAAATGCGTTTAGCGTTGCGCGCTGGTTGTTGCTTTGCTTTGCTATGGTTTGTTTCTTCACTGGATTTGGCAGCTGCCTTCGTTCGCTTGATTTCATTCAAGTCCTGAGTTATTTATTTCAATAAGTTGGCTGACTTATTGCATATCATTAGCAGCCAAGACAAGTCGATGTAATTGCGGTTTTAATCATTTCGTTGGGGGAGCGAAGAAAGAAAATTTCTATGAATGCAACAAGGTAAAGAAATTGTTGAGCAATTCAAAAGCGGATTTCAGAGTTGGAATAGTTGAAAGAAATGTACGGAAATCTTTGTTTTATATGTATGAATACATTACAAAGGGTCTTGGAGGGCTGCGAGTGTACTAGTCGAGTAATCGACAAGCTGCCTGTTGTAGAATATCTCATTTACTTACATTAATTAGAGAAGTGAGCCAACTTCCAATCTAAACCAATCTAAAATACTTAGTTTATAATTTGTTTATATAAAAATTCAAGAAACAAAGTGTCTGAATCAGAGACCTAAAATAATTATTATCCATCTTTTTGGAAATAAAAAAATTGCCCCAATTTAAGAAATTTCTATAATTATTGCTTTATAATAATTATTCCCAATAAGAAATTTTCTACGTCGCCTAAAACTATTACATGTAATAAATATTTTTGAGTTGCATAATAACTCTTATAAGTAACAAGTATATTTTTTGTTGTCGATAATTATTATTTTGAGAAAATTTTTTTTTACGTTGCTTCATAACTTCAATTTTTGATTTTTTTTTCATTTAGGTTGGCGATAACTATTATTTTGAAAAAAAAATTTTTCGCTGATTTACCACATTTTGGATATGAATTGATTTTTAATTTTTTCAAATTGACAAACGCAAATTAACTGCAGAAACCCAATTTCGACCAACAACTAAACAATTAAAAATCAATTCCTACTCAAAATGTGATAAGGCAACGTAAAAAGTAAATGCTTTCATAAAAGTTATGAAGCAACGTAAAAACAAAATGTTCTTTCAAATAATATTTATCGGCAACGTAAATAACAAAAAATCATAAATAAAAGTTATGAAGCAACGTACAAAAAATTTCTCAAAATAATACTTACCTATCGGTAACATAAATAAAAAAGTCATAACTAAAAGTTATGAAGCAAGGTAAGCAAAAAAAATCCAAAATAATAACTTTCGAGCACGAAAAAAAATTTTTTTTATAACAGTTATTACGTAACTTAAAACTTAACTGTCGCAAATCATTTTATTTTATTTATTAATTAATTAATATTAATTTTATTTATATTGCATTGTAATAGTTACATTGCAATTATTTTCTTAAAAACACTTAGGGACTTAGTTAAGTCCCTGGTCTCAATTCTTTAGCTTTTAACAATCTCAGATCAATAAACCACTTTCATTAAATTTTTTATTTTATAAAAATTGGATTAGAAACATAAAATGTCAGGTAATTTCTCCGTTTAACTAAATAAAAGATAAATTCAAATCACATAGTATCGGAATTATGTGGTTAAAACCAGTGCAGCTTCTAAAAATTTAAAAAAACTAACTTAGAAAAACTTGTAAAATTTGATCTTTGCGTCTAGTTTTTACTAAAAAATTTACAAAATTTATGCACGCACTTACAGGTTAAATGTACTAAGCAGAAATGTCCCTTTCTACTCTGCAAATCGATTCAAATTGAATCTGAAGTCGAGCATTGCGATTCAGACCGTTGCACAGTGATTCGTTCCATAGACAAAATTCACAAAATTTATACTCTCAGAATTTAACGATTTTATTGTCATTTGAAAGGTAAAACTCCAACTAAGAAAATCGCAAAAAACCTGTGCAATAAATTAATTAGTGTGTGTGCAAAAGCGGCTCAAAGTTAAAACTTTTTTACAAAAAAATTTAAACACATATTTTCTGTTTTTAGTCTATTGAGTAAAAAAATTTGTAAAAATAGATGGTTACCAAGAAGTTGCTAAAACTTTTAATATAGATTAAGAATTGATTCGGACATTTTCGCTTTAAATGTTTTCTCAAATTTTGCAAATCTGAGGCTTTTACTTCACTTTTAATTCGAAATATTTTTCTAAATTAAAAATCTGAAAATTGGCAAAACTTGTTCCGCGGTTGTATGGAGTCGATTCACTGTGCGTCGTCTCTAGAATAATGTTTTCTGTTCATAAATTGTTTAGCTCAATTTTCTTATTTATTATTAAATTGTTTTAACCTCTGATCATTTACTCATAGTTATGTACATAAATCTCTAATCTTTGTCCCCACAAAAAGCCATCAAATCAGCAAAGTGTCATCTTGACTCTTGAGCACCAAAAATCTCTAAATCTTTGCCTAATGTTGTGCCAAAAAAAATTAATGTAATATTTCCTTCCATACGCGTGATTTGGCCTGCTGCATCCGCACGCTTTCTAAGATATTTAAATTCCGTCCGTAATGGCTTAAATTTCCTTAAAAGCCAACGTCATTTACCAATTGCGCACAGCCATTAACTAAATTATGCCATAATAGTCACTTGGCTGACAAAATGTCAACAGAAAAAATCCACAACATTTAAGTAAACCCAACTATCAAACGGTTTCCTGGGCACACACACACACAGATATTAAGCACTCACAAGAGCAGCAACCTTCGAGTGCGACACGTACAGTCAACCGACCCGCCTCGGCGCGACCTCCAACACCTACGACGCCATCAAAGTAGGAAGCAGAAGAGCACATAAAACATTAAAGACGCCGCTCAGCGTCTTCGGTTTAAAGCTGAGCCGTTGGAAAAGCGCTTAAAAATACATTTTATGCGCTGCCAACATGAAATATGAGCGAAACAGCCATTTTCGCATTTGTGATATGCGCCAAAAACAGCGGCCATCAACATACGTCGGCCTTAACAGCGACAGTGGCAACAAGAACAACAGTGCGGCAGCATCAGCAACAATAACAACTGCAATAAGCAGCAGCAACAGCAGCAGCGGCGACGGCGACGGCAGCAACACTTGCGCCGCGCATCATGGCCACTAAAATGCTTGCTGCATGAGCACAACAAAAGCGTGCAGGAAATAATGCCAGCAACAGCAGCCAAAGCAACAAGACAACAACACAAAAATACAAAAGCGCGCAATTCACATAGAAGGACAACATCAGCTGAGGGGGAGCCAGAGGCGCCGGCAGCTGCGGCTGCAGAGTTCAAAAATGCCGGCAGAGGGCATTAGCACCTGGCAGTCAGCCTAATAAAGGCGATTTGTGTTGTTGTTGTTGTTTTTGTTGTTGTCAAGTGGCAGTCGCAAAGCAAGTGCCATGGGCTGATAGCTGAAAGCGCTGGCGTGCGCCTCGGGTGCTGGTCGGCGGCAGCAGCAGCAGCAGCAGCAAAGCCAACAATGCGCCGCACAACAATACAGTCTACAACAATGTGCGTGTGCCGCGCCAGCTGTTCGTGAATGGGCTCGCTTGTGTCCTGCTGCCCGCTTCCGTCCAGCTTCTCGCTTTCGCTTGTTCGGTGTCGCTTGCTTCTTTTCTCTATTCGTTCAGACTCTTCTGCACGGCTTATTTTTCAACAAAACAATGTTTTATTGTCTTTTGGCATTATTGTTGTTGTTGTTGTAGATTTTGTTTTTTTGCTTTGTGCTAGTTTGTTTTAGTCTCTCGACGACTGTTGAAGTCGCTTAAAGCTTGTCTGCTCTTTCTTTCTCTTTGGCTGCTTCTAATATTTATTTATTCTCAGCTCGCCGTTTGTTTATTTATTTTTTACATTATTGTCGAATCAACACAAAGACAAAGTCTACACAGACAAAATTTGCTAAGGATTTTAAATATTTGTTACTTTTGTTAAGTATTTAAATATTTGCTTCTTTCGAAAGTATCTCTTTTCGCTATCAAATACACACTCAACAATTTAAATACACTCATGAGTTGTTGTTATTGATATTCTTGTTCTTGTTGTTGTTGTCGTCATCATCATCATCATCATCATCAACGTTTTGCGTGTCAACTGGTTGCTGGCATGGTTTTCATTTCCGTTTTTGCCCAAAACTTGCTCCATTTCCGCCTGCCGCAGCGCATAACTGTACAAACACACACATACACACACACACACACTGCCGCATCGCCGGTGTAGTGTGCCAGATAACAAGATCTGCTGCTTGAAACTTTTGCGTGTGTATTTCGATTGCTGTGCTGAATGTCTTATCGCGCCGCTGGGACCCTGCAGCCACAACAATAACAACAACAACCATAGCAAAAGTAAAAACAAGTGCAAAAGTGCCAGCACTGGCAACAGGCAACAGCAGCAGCACGCAGCATTACAACTTGTTGGCGCTGCAACATGCGAACGTGTGCGTGCGGATTAACAGTTTAAAGTTTCATGCCGCCTTTGGGCATAATTACAATCACTATTTTTAGTAAAATGAATGTTAATTATTATTTAAATAAGGGCAAAAGTTGTGGCAGCCACAGCGATCAGATATGCAACGCACTTTATTGTTCATGCATTTGGAGTATGCAATGTTACTCATACGCCCGAAGGGGCTCATGTAAATATGTGATTTTGGGTGCGAGTTTTAATACAATATTTGGTGTTACGTATACGCCCCGCAGACTCAGATTGTAGTGTTGAAATTTATGTTGTTTTTAAGTCATTTAAAGTCTTTATAAATTTGTGTAGCTGCGGAAAATATCCAAAGTTGAAGAAACATTTCGTTGCATTGAAAATTTGCACTGCTCAATCGCTGAGTATCGCCACTTAATTTAAATTTGATCTTTTCAGGAATATTTTTCCCTAGTCACAGTTATATTGCACTGTAATAAATAAGCATCACACTTTTAAGTGCTGTACACCAAAAGCAATTTTCTGCATTTTCTATTTTATTCACTCATTTCTGCTACTTAGTTCTTCCATTCTTTCGCTCTCTCTCACTTTATTTAAACTACTTAAGCCACGCTTCTGTGCTGCGACTTTAAGCCAACTAACATTTCAGACTCTAAAGTGATTTTGTATTGATTTTCCGTTTCCTGCCTTATTCAAAGATTTCTTTTTTCGTACGTTTTCGACAAATTCAATTTACTCAATTTGTAAACGCCGGCAGCGAGTTTTCGTGCCACTGCTTAGCGTCATTACACTCTACGCAAATCTTCACCACCACCACATTCCTTGAAACTAGTCGGCAATGAAATGATTGAAATTAATTGAGCCGAAGTGAAACAATGGCAGCGTTGAAAATGCTGCGCGCACCAAAATACAATCACACACACGCACAGACAAAGATATGAAAATCATTTGGCGAAAAGGACCGCAGCGTCTCAAGGAATTTGCCACTCTGGCAGCACGCCTTAAGCCAGCACTTTGCTCATCAAAATTTCGTGCACCAACATCTGTAGAAACAAGAAGAGGAAGAAGCAGATTTCGAAAAGGGCCAAAATAAGAAGAAAATCGCATTAGAATCATGGCAGCAGAGCATTTGCCACGAATCTCAGCGGCAAAATTTGGGTTCTATTTTGTTGTTTCGTTTTGTTGCGCTTTTTGAGAGCATGGCAGCAGCGGCTGCTATACTCAAAATGCGCATAATAACTCGACAGAAAATGTTTTTCGTAGCAAAGCAACCAGCCAAGGCAAACCTTGGCCAAGGCATCGCGTGCAGCACTTAAGCAGACAGCAACGTTGCGGTTGCCGCACCTCTTTTTTGCTGCTGCTGTGCTCTTGATTTGCGATAATTCTTTGGCCAGTGAAAAATGAAATCTCAACCGTATATCAACAACAACAACCTGCACGCTACCAGCACAAAAACATGAAACCGCGGCTGAACCATCGACGGTAACCAGCGCCACAGCATCGCGCAACACAGGAATTGCAACAATTTTAGCCTCGCACGCGGCCAAAGATTTTCAGCTGCACAAATTTTCAAAATTTCAATATTGCATGCAATGCGCAGAATTCTTAGCAGCATCAATATTATCTTCGCAACAACAACAACACTAACTATAATGACAGCGGTTGGCCATGGCAATGACGCTTTGGTGTTCAAGATGGCAATGACTTTGCTCGTGTTGCCCAGATTTTTAGTGGCAAAACCACTTTGAATTTCGACGCTGTTTTATTTTTGATTTATGTTGATTTATTTATGGAAATAAATAAATAAATAAATAAGTTGCGCTGTTGAGTTTTGTAATTGACAGAGCTGCTGGCTGGATGAGCCTCAACACATCTCATAAGGTTTGTATGTTTTTGTTGTTGTTGTTGTAGATTTCCTTAATTGCCTGAAAACCTTGTACTGTCAGTTTATGAAGTGGAGTGAAAATAACGAGCAGATTCATGTGTTTTTTTACACTATCCATATCCGATATCCATATCTATATTCATATTCATATTTTTATCCATATCCATATCCATATTTTTATCCATATCCTTATCCCATATTCATATCCATATCCGTATCCATATCCATATCCGATATCCATATCTATATCCATATCCATATCCATATCCATATCCATATCCATATCCATATCCATATCCATATCCATATCCATATCCATATCCATATCCACATCCATATCCATATCCATATCCATATCCATATCCATATCCATATCCATATCCATATCCATATCCATATCCATATCCATATCCATATCCATATCCATATCCATATCCATATCCATATCCATATCCATATCCATATCCATATCCATATCCATATCCATATCCATATCCATATCCATATCCATATCCATATCCATATCCATATCCACATCCATATCCATATCCATATCCATATCCATATCCATATCCATATCCATATCCATATCCATATCCATATCCATATCCATATCCATATCCATATCCATATCCATATCCATATCCATATCCATATCCATATCCAAATCCATATCCATATCCACATCCATATCCATATCTATATCCATATCCATATCCGTATCCATATCCATATCCGATATCCATATCTATATCCATATCCATATCCATATCCATATCCATATCCATATCCATATCCATATCCATATCCATATCCATATCCATATCCACATCCATATCCATATTCATATCCATATCCATATCCATATCCATATCCATATCCATATCCATATCCATATCCATATCCATATCCATATCCATATCCATATCCATATCCATATCCATATCCATATCCATATCCATATCCATATCCATATCCATATCCATATCCATATCCATATCCCTATCCATATCCATATCCATATCTATATCCATATCCATATCCATATCCGTATCCATATCCATATCCATATCTATATCCATATCCATATCCATATCCATATCCATATCCATATCCATATCCATATCCATATCCATATCCATATCCATATCCATATCCATATCCAAATCCATATCCACATCCATATCCATATCTATATCCATATCCATATCCATATCCAAATCCATATCCACATCCATATCCATATCCATATCCATATCCATATCCATATCCATATCCATATCCATATCCATATCCATATCCATATCCATATCCAAATCCATATCCATATCCACATCCATATCCATATCTATATCCATATCTATATCCATATCTATATCCATATCTATATCCATATCTATATCCATATCCATATCCATATCCGTATCCATATCCATATCCATATCCATATCCGTATCCATATCCATATCCATATCCATATCCATATCCATATCCATATCCATATCCATATCCATATCCATATCCATATCCATATCCATATCCATATCCATATCCATATCCATATCCATATCCATATCCATATCCATATCCATATCCATATCCATATCCATATCCATATCCATATCCATTTCCATTTCCATTTCCATATCCATATCCATATCCATATCCATATCCATATCCATATCCATATCCATATCCACATCCATATCCTATATCCATGCCCCATAAGCCATCTTTCTTATCCCTCTTATCCCAATATAAATACATCTATTTTCATATCTGCTTCTTCATACATTTGTCTGTCCATACAAATTTTCTTTCCTACATATGTCTGTACAAAAATTTACTTTGCTTTAGATTTGTTTGTGTGTCAATTCTGACAGTTACGACTGATCCTTCCATTCACTCATCTGTCTGTTGTTGCTTTTATGTGCTATCCAACTTTAACATCTGCTGCCCCACTTGATATAAATTTTTTTAACAAGTATATCTAGGTGTCAAAAAATCTTTAGATACCTGTATCCATGAACCCATCAGCCTAAAAGTACATCAATTCATACATAGTTGCATCCATCTATCCCTCACTCTATATATCAGTGGCTCTACTTCTTCATATGTCCAGTTGCTTGTACATTCTTCAGCTCATACGTTCAACTATTTATTCTTTCATTTCTACATATCTTCATCTACATATCTTCTTCTACATATCTTCTTTAATACATCTGTGTATTCATCCATACATCCATCTGATGCAAATATTTTTGTACATTCATGTGATTAATCAACCATGCCTGCAGCTATATGTCTGTTCAAACATCTCTCTATACATTATATTCTTCATTCAATTCTTCCTTCTTTTGAAAGTTCTTAGAATGGATTTGTTCGTCCATACACCAGCCATTCCAACTTTTTCTGATTTTTCTTTTATACACAACTTCATCTACTGATACACTCTTCTATCTACTTTTTTTATCCAAAACATTCATCTGTTCATGCAATCGTCTGTCCACTTCTCTACTGATCCTCACATTTATCTAATCATAAATCCGTCGAACTCTGACAGCTCTTGTAAACAATTGCAATAAGTTCCAAACGGTCAACATTAAACAATTCAGAGTTCAAAGCTCAAATGCATCCTGTTTAAATTACGCCACCAATACAAATGCAACACAAACACACCAACACAAAAATATTGCGGCTTATATTAGGCAACGCGGCGCAACAATTGGGCGTTTCCGTATCAAAGTGCCACATTAGCATTTAAAGTCAACATTAATTGATTATGTAAACGGCGGTAATGCGGCGACGGTGGCAACAATGGCGCGCCGCACAAACAAACTGCAACAATTGCCCCGCCTCGCCGCGAACATTGCGTAATGCAATTTGTAAAGTAAACAAAATTTTGCTAATTTATAAATGTTATGGTAGTTGTTGTTGTTGTTGGTTATTGTTGCTGTCTGGCATTGTTATTGTTATGCGTTCAATCAAATGTTAATTTATGCCGCGCCGCCGATACGACCAATTGCGGCGAATGCATGGACAATGGGGGCGGGTCACGTGACACGTTGACATAATTGCGGTGCCACACAATCGTCATAATCAATGTTGAAACGGGTGGGACGAGAGGAAGGGCGGCTAAAGTGCAGCTAAACGCCAATTACGAGCGCAAACACACACACACAACTATAAACACAAACACAAACACACAAATAAATATAAACACAAATGCAAATTCGAATTGAAATTTGTAAAAAAAAAAACAAAACGAAACGAAATTTGTAAAACAATGCGCACAACAACAATCAACTTAAATTGCTTTTATTGTAATTGCGGTGGTTGTTGTTGTTTGAATTTTCGGAAGTGCACAAATGCAAATTTTGCATTGATTGCATCGCGCTGAGCTAAGCTGAGCTGAGCTAATTAAATTGAATTACATGTGTATGTGCATGCACATAGACAAACACACAGATAAACTCATACAAACACACTCAAATACCTATCTGCATGAATGTTTGTGTGTGTGTTTGTATCAAAATTTTCTCGCAACTGTTTGACGTGTGGCAAATTTCACGTCAGTGCCACATTTCGTTGCTGTTATAGCGGCACATTTATGTAGTTGCAGCCTTAAATATCCCATCCCCCCCTTCCCATCACTCTTTAACACCCGCCCGCCGGCAATTACGTCAGCGGCAGCGTTCAAGGTTTGTACGCGAATGCTGTGGAATGGCACAAGTTATGACAACAAAAGCATTGCAACGCAATTCGAATGAACGAGTACATACATTTTTGGATCAATATTGAGTTCAAAGTAAAGTTGCCCAAATATTTTAATTTGTTTGATATATGTATTTTCTTCGAATATTTGAAATTTGTTATACTCTTTGATTCGTAATTAGTTCCTTTCTTGCAACTGAAGTGCCCTGAGTGTTTGTTGGAGATTGATGATTGATTGTTGTTGTTGATGATTAATGTTGAGCAGTATTGAAGCTGAAGCATACAATGAAACAAGTAACAAGTTTGTTGATTAAAATTTTTCACCCACGCATTATTTATTTTTAAATGATTTCCGTGCGAAAGCATTTTACTGAATTTAAAAACTGCTTGATTGGTTTGACGCGCAAAAGACTCAACCATCACCCAGAATTTCTATGTTCATCAGAATTAAAATTTCATGTACATTTTTCACATAGCTGTGCATTTTATTATTTCTATTTTAAATATTTTTTTGTATATTTTCCGTCAACATCAAATTGGGTCACATAATTGTGTTTTCATACAACACACTTCTATGCCATTAAATCCATAACGAATGCGAATATTTGCATATCAATTCTTCATTCACGCGCTCACTCTTTCGCGCTTTACACATGTCCTGGTTTGTTGTTGCTGCTGCATGTTTTCGCTGCACTGTGGGTTTATTATTTTAATAAAAACTGTAAACGTGCATCAGTGTTTTATGTATTTTCAAACCGTGCACAATTTGCAATGACAACAACAACCAAAAATATTGAAATAAAAATTGCACGAAAATTATTATTATTGCAACAGCTGCAATAAACTCGAATTTAGATGCAAATGTACAACAACAAAACGCAAAACAAAAACACGCCATCATAAAATGGAAATGTACATACAATCACAGAATAAATAAAATAGAAATAAAATAAAATAGATCATTTGCACATTTACGAGCGTTTTTACACACACAAACACACAGAAATCTATTTGAGGCTGCCAAACTGGGGCCGTGTTGTTGTTGTTGAAAGTAGTGTTTTTGAACGGAAAATAATTATTATGGAACAATTGCAAAACAATAAGCAATAATAGCATGAAAAGTTATACAACAACAACAACAACAATAACAGTGTTTTCTTTAAAATAAAAATAAAGAGAAAACAATCAATCAACAAGCAGAAAATTATGCAACATGACTAAAATTAAAAAAAAATTAAATACAAAATAAAAATGCAAAAACTTAATTTCCATAAAAATAAGCTTATTTGTATTTTGTAAAAATAAATAAAAAAAATAATAAAATATAAAGTGTGGTATAAAGAAAGTCATTATTTTTTAAAATGGCTTTAGTAATCAGCGCATTGCGTTTTATATGTAAATGCAATCGAGTTACTTTAGGCTGCCATTTGACAGACAAGATTTCATACTAAACAAACTTCTCAGACAATTTTGTGATTGCTTGGCTAAGGTTTTATTGAGCGCGCGTCAAAAATTAGCTCCAAAAAGAGCAAAATACTCCACATTATACAGATTTCCTTCGATTAAGGTGAAAATGTAAATCAGGTCAGTCAGATACCAGTGGCGCACTTATGATTTCATTTTGGGTAGGGATTCTTTACTCAACTTTTAGGCCCAATAACATTTTAAACTAGATCCAAAATTTTTGTACAAACAAATATTTAGGAGATATGGGGGTTCAACCCCCCAAATACAAAACTTGCTGATACAAAAGTTGTACGCAAACCCCTCCAAATGAAATCCTGATAAATAGTCCTTATAAATAGCCCGGTCTTAGTGTCAAGTTATTACCGCCTATTCCTGTCTATGACGAATGATTTTGCTAGTGAAAAATTTACCTCAAATGAAGCTGTCAACTGCTGAAATCGTCTGTCCTAGTTTTTACCAATCGAGATGAAGTTTTAATTTCAAAACGCACCTACAACGCACTTTTGAGTTCATCACTTACTCTCTCAGTCCCCTCTATGACTTTGACTATCGCTTCCAGGCGCCCTACGCTTCGCGTTCTAACACTCTGCTTTTTCCATACGTTCTCCAAATTCATAATTTCCCACGTTTCACTCTCTTTCGTCGCTAATACAAAACTGCATTACAGCAGTTGGAACTGTCGGTTTTATGAATCCACGCACACAGTGTGAAGACAACAACAACGCACACAAATATACGCCAAATTCTGCCAAAAACCCAGTAAAAAATTGTGCTCAGTAGGTAAGCGAAGGGAGTAGATTGAGTCAACACTCAACTCCATTTTTTAGCATCCAATGAGACTACATCATCCTAAAAGGAAGCTAAGCTAAGTCATGGACATCAGAAAAACACCTGGAACACGTCGATTCTACGCGAACTCTCCGCGGCCAACATTACATATGACAGCGCAAATACAACAACTTCAAATCGCAGGGGCGGATTCAGAAAAATATTTCGGGGGGCGGGGGTTTCAAAAAGTAATTCTTTAAAATTCATAAAATGCCAAAAAAAATTCCTTTTAATTTGTATGTAGTTTTAAAGTCGATCCTAATATTTCGGGGGGTTCAACCCCCAATCCCCCCCCTGAATCCTCCACGTTCAAATCGAGTCAGATGGAAAAACTTTGTTGAGGTTATATTCCCAAGCGGAGTGAATAAGGAACAAATTAGGACCCGACAGTCCTAATCAGGGACTTAACTATTATAAGTTTTTTAAGAAATTAATTGCAATGAAACTATTACAATGCAACATAAATTTTTTTTGTTGATTATAATTATTATTTGTGACAATTCATTTTCACGTTGCATAATAACTGTTATGAGAAATAAATATTTTTTTCATTCTGGATAATTATTATTTTGGAATTTTTTGTGTTTACGTTGCTTCATAACTTTTATTTATGACTTTTTTATTCACGTCACCGATAACTATTATTTTGAAAACATTTTTTTTACGCTGCTTCATAACTTTTATTTATGATTTTTTTATTTACGTTACCGATAACTATTATTTGAAAGAAACATCTTTTTTCGTTGCCTCATAACTTTTATGAAAGAAATTTTTTTTATTTACGTTGCCTTACCACATTTTAAATATGAATTGATTTTAAATTGTTTGGTTGTTGGTGGAAATAAGGTTTCTGCAGTTAATTTGCGTTTGTAATTTAAAACAATTAAAAATGAATTCATATCCAAAATGTAGTAATTCAACGTAAATAATTTTGTTTTCAAAATAATAGTTATAAATAATAATAATTATCGACAACGAAAAATATATTTGTTACTTATAGGAGTTGTTATGCAACTGAAAAATATTTATTACATGATAATAGTTATAGGCGACGTAAAAAATTTCTTATTGGAAATAATTATTATAAAACAATAATTATAGAAATTTCTTAAATTAGGGCAATTTTTTCATTCCTAAAAATATGGATAATAATAATTTTAGGTCTCTGGTCCTAAAGGAACTGCCGCTCGCTTTGATTGAGATATTAGCGACAAATTCAATACAAATCTTTTCAGATTGCAGGCAATTAACTAAGAGAAATTATTGTAAATTCATTTACGAAAAATGCTTTTTTTTTCATTTCACTCATATTCGTTTTTCGTGCGGAAATCATTTCGCTCAAAAATCCTCACTGGGTAGAAGCAAATTGTAATGACGTCGCCACTATGAATTCCACATTTAATGCGCAATTGCGTGTGCATGTGTGCACGTCTGTCGCTCTGTCTGTCTGTCTGACTGTCAGTCGATCTGTCGGGCAGCGCTTGTATGTGTCTGTCTCGATGTATGGGTGTCTATTTGTGTCCCAACAAGTGTAACAAAATAACAATGGCAGTCGGAAATGCATTACTCCGCAGGCAAACAAACACACACACTCACACAAAGGCACGCAAGCGCAATGGAATTTGCGCGCGTGTATGTAAGCGTTTGTGTGTGTGCGTGCGTTGCATTTTTGAGCATTGGAATGTCCTTTTTCTGGCAGCAAATTCTGCTGAAGGATTAACTTACATGCAGTCACACTGACTGCTGGCTAAAGCAACAACAAAAACAAATACAACAACAATAACAGCAGCAGCGGCATAAACAAAAACCGCATACACTATGACTACCGCAAAAACACACACACACACATACACATGCAAGCAAAACCATATCCAGTCGAGTGGAAACTAAAAATAAATGGTTTATATGCTAACAACTGTTGTTTGTCTTGCCGAGGATTTGCTTTGCGACCGCGGCCGATCCCCGCTGCGTCTGCACAACACTAAACCCTAACCTCACTTGGTGCACAGACACACACACACACATACATACACGAACATTCATTTGGTTTCTAACTTTTTCCCACTTCCAGCCTCGAATATGCTGCAGTGGCAAGAAGCGCTGCGCCCTGCTGGGGGCCCTGTGAGTGGTTAGAAAAAGTTAAAAATGTGGTAAATTGTGCAGCGCACACACACACGCACACACACTCGCATACTGCATATAACAATAGCCCAGCCAGAAGGCAAAAGGCGCACTGACTGGCAGGGAGGCGAAATGTGCAAAGCGTAGTATTTTTCAGCGTCGGTTGTTTGTTGTGCAAAAATTTTTAATGGAGTAGTTTTGCATGCAATTTGTATTTGAAGTTTTTCTCTTTTATTTACTTTCCAACCAACAATGCGCGCTCTCACTTGCTCTTTCGCTCTCCCTCTGTGTCTCGTAACAGCGGCAAAAGTCGGCAGGAGGAGCATTTTTTTCGGCAGCAAATGGTGAGGAATGAACGACTTCCAAACGAATTCAACTTAACTTTACGAAAATTACGAAACAGACAAGTGCGACAAGGGGGGAAAACATGAAACACTGCAGTTGCAGAGGAGCAAAAAAAAAATTAAGAGATAGAGCGCAAAAAGTTCTGATTAATCTTTTTAGTTTTTAACTTTGCGCACAGGTAAAGATCTGACTGTGCACTGCGTTTTTGATTTGCGCTTTTTGCGAAACGCAAAAAAGGTCATTTCGTGGCCCACACGCTGGTAGAATGGAATTTGTTTATAGCACTTCAAGTCGAAGTGCCAGTTGGTCCTTCGTCCGTGTAGTCTAAATTGCATCGCGCTCAAGGCGGCTCATAAATAGCGAACAGCTGGGAAGCAGTTGGCTTGTTTTGAAGGCATTTTTGTTGGGCGAAATTCACATGAAAAATTGGTGCAAGTATAGTTGTTTCAAAACTGGTGCAATTCGTTTGAAATGAAGGCTATGTAAGCCAATTTTAAAGATTTTTATCAGTATTGCACCCAAGGAAACAGTGAATGTTCTCTTTTTCTGAATGCAATTCTTTTCAATTGTGATTTGAAATGAATTTCAGAAATATTAAAAAATTACACATTAAAAATTTGAATTCTACTGCACAGTAATACCAAATTATTTTAAAAATATTTTTAGTTAAATAAGCAAAAAGTCCTATAAAAATACTATAAAAGTAAAATTGAAAGTGGTCAAAGTATTTTTGTAAAAACATAAAATAAAACTAAAAATCACTTCTACTTCTATTTCCACTTTCACTTCCACTACTACTTCTACTTCTTCTAGTTATATTTCTATTTCTAGTTCTACTGCTTCTTTTCTGCTTCTACTTCTACAGCTTCTATTTTTTCTTCTACTTATGCTTCTACTTCTACTTCCACTTCTACTTATATTTTTTCTTCTTCTACTTCCAGTTCCGCTTCTAATTGTATTTCTTCTTCTACTTCTACTTCCACTTTCACTTGCACTACTACTTCTACTTCTTCCTGATCCTTCTATTTATACTTCTACTATTCTCTTCTTCTTCTACTTCTACTTCCATTTATTTTTTTACTTATACTTAGATTTCTTCTTCCACTTCCACTTCTGCCTCTACATTTATTTCTGCTTCAACTTCTACTTCTTCTTCTACTTCCACTTATAATTATATTTATTTATTATAATTATCTTTTTCTGCTTCTGCTTCTACTACTTTTACTTCTACTTCCACTACTACTTCCACTTCTATTTCTAATTCTACTTCTACTTCCACTTTAAACTTAACTTTCATTTCTATTTCTGTAATTATATTTCTTCTTCTGCTTCTACTTCCATTTTCACTTCCACTACTACTTCTACTTCTTCTAGTTCTATTTCTAGTTCTACTGCTTCTTTTCTGCTTCTACTTCTACTTCCACTTCTACTTCTATTTTTTCTTCTACTTCTACATCTACTTCTACTTCTTTTCTATTTCTTCTTCTACTTATACTTCACCTTCCACTTCTACTCCTACTACTGCTTCTACTTCAACTTCTACTTCTACTTATACTTCTTCTTCTTCTACTTCTAATTATATTTCTTCTTCTGCTTCTTCTACTTCTACTTTCACTTCCACTACTACTTCTACTTCTTCCTACTTCTTCTAGTTCTATTTCTTCTTCCTTTTCTTTTTCTATTTCCACTTCTTATTATATATCTTCTTCTGCTTTTACTTCTGCTTTCTCTACTTCTACTTCTACTTCCACTTTAAACTTAACTTCTATTTCTGTTTCTTCTTCTACTTCCACTTCTACTTCTTCTACTTCTATTTCCACTACTACTTCCCCTTCCCCTTCCACTTCTATTTATATTTTTTATTCTACTTCTACTTCCACTTCTACCTTAACTTCCACTTATATTTCTGTTTCTTTTTCTATTTCTATTTCTTCTTCTACTTATACTTCACCTTCCACTTCTACTTCTACTACTGCTTCAACTTCTACTTCTACTTCTGCTTATACTTCTACTTTTACTTCTATGTCTACTCTTAATTTTACTTTTACTTTTACTTTTACTTCTTCTTCCACTTCTACTTCTATTACTATGCTCTTAATTTTTATTCCAGTTCTCTTCTTCTACTTTGTCATTTTCTTTTTCGTCTTTTTCTCCTTCTTCGTCTTCTTCTTCTTTCATATTCATTAAATGGTTTTTCTTGTATCCCCGACTGATTCCTCACCGCCCAGCCCAAACCCATGGAGCTACAAACATGAAATTTAATTTTCGAAAACAAAACTACAAAGATATGTTTTTAAAATTTGGGTTCTAAAGAAGCAAAAATGGGTTAAAGTTTTGTAAAATATGGAGAAACGTGATTGAGTTCAGTACCACCGATAGCAAACTTGATGAAAATAATCCAAATCAGAAATTATTTCAAACGTATTTTTTAGTTTTTTTTTAATCAAAATCTGACGGGGTCAACAATGGGTTAAGGTTTGTATACAGAAAGACTATTAGAAAACATGAACTAACAGACCTATTGAATTAAAATTTGGTGAAAACATTTGGAACTAAACCCTATTAGACCCATGATTTTAACTTTTTTAAAATCAAAATCAAACGTGTCAAAGAAAGGGTTAATAGTTTGTATAGAGAAACCTGATTTCATGGATTTTTGACCTCAAACTTGGTGAAAACACTTCAAATTAGAAATATTTCACATTTTTGAAAATCAAAATCTAACAGAGTCAGCAATGGGTTAAGATTTAATGGGTTTTTTTTCACTCGGCAACTTTCACTAATGCTACCAACATCTGAACTGACTTACATTTCCTGCGAATGCGGGCCAATTTTAAACTTTAGTCAAATTGCAACTTGCAAAAAATTTGCAAATTCCGACACGCGAGTCAATGTTGAACACATTTTGCTGTCGCTTTATGCGCACAAATTAACTGTCACATATTTCTTGCACACTCGCCCCGCTGCCAGTCGGCGTATGCACGCGTCGCCATATTGGCGATGGCAACTTTTCACTGGCTTGTTGAGTCAAGGACACCAGTGAGCATAAACACACGCAGAATAATACCAACAACAACAACAACAGGAAAGACCACAACAACGACTACAACGACGACGACGAAAACTACGTTGAGGACGAGGACGACAGTGAGTCTAATACAAACAGCAGCGGCCGCATCATCAACGAATGAACACACGCGCGCTGCAGCTGCATGTCGCACGCGCAAAAATGCTGCAACATTTGCAACACACACACACACACACATACGGACGCACATTTAGACTGCCAGCACAAGTTGCTGCACTTAAATGCGCGCCATCATGCCATCAGTTTGTGTGTGTGTGTGTGTGCAACGAAAATAAAATTGCCACAATTTTGTTCATTTTTGCAGTAGGAAAATATTTTCTTGCAACATCATCGCCGCAAAAGAGGCAAAACACTGTGAGAGCGCAGCGTAATGGATGGGGAGCAGCCGAGCGGAATTTGTCACACTTTAGTGGCAAGAAACGCGCAGCAAGCCGGCAGTCATTTCCCGCAATCCGATAGACGGAGAGAGGAAGACTGAGACGGCGACTGCGACTGCAGCGGCATCAAGATGCGGCGCTGTGTAAGTGACATGTAAAATTTGCAGCAAAACGTAAAATGAGCCATGTTGATGACGACTTACCACACTCGCTAACACACACACACACACACACGTTCGCACAAAACCAAAGCAACGACAACACTCGCTCATACAGAGAAGAAGAAGTTTCACTTTTTCGCAATGCTTTTGCGCTAAAGTGGCTTGCAGTTGCTTGCCACATGCCACAGCTTCACTACTACATACGCACTAATGTATGTGTGTGTGAGTGCAGTTAATAATTCGCACACAGTGTTTGTACGTTTCACTTGCTGTTATTTTTCTTGCCTCTTTGTAGGTCTGAACGTTGACGTTGCAGTCTATTTGTAGTTGTAGTGGCTGCTACACACGCCAAGTGTTGTTGTTGCTGTGTGCGTGCTTATGCGTTGTATTAAAATTCTTTTTGTTCTTAATTAAAACCATGAAAAATGCGCCACATTTTTGTCGAGATTTCACTCACACACAAACACATATACACACAAATGAAAAAATAAACCAACAACGAATCTGAAACTTAAAAATGTGCCACAAGCGTTGGGCAACAGCGAAAATTTAATTAAAGCATTTTTGTTGGTTTTGTTGTGCATTAATTGCGTCGTATGACAAACAGACGTTTTAAATTGCCAACAATTTGCCAACAGCGGACATGGATTAAGCGAATTTAGAGACCTTTTTCATTTGGCAGTGGACTGAAACTGACTTGTGGAGGGTTTTGTGGGGAGGAATGAAATTTCAATTTAATAAAAGTTTGTTGTTTATTTTAGACCTCTGACTCAATTCTGTTAAGGTGCAATAAGGTGTAATAATGAATAAAATAAGAAGAAGAAGGAAACATTGTTACTATGAATTTTTTTGGAACTTGGAAATTTTTATTATAAGTGCAAGAACACAAATGTGCTTTACATGAAGTCTCTTAATGAACAGCAAAGACTGCATTTAGTATTTGTCAAGATATAAAATTATATGAAGCATACTTTCGGGGTGACTGTTAGTTGAAGAACTTCAACGCGGAGCCCACTGAACTCATAGAGGCCCATTTTCATACCACAATCAATCAAACTAAAGTCCGCTCACTCATTGAACCAGTTGAAGCTCTTTAACCCTTTCGCTATTTTGTTGCCATATGGCAACATGCTACTTTGTGGACGTCTGCATCCTCTATGGTTGCAAGAATACATATTTTGTTGGTCTATAGAATAGTTTGAAGTTTCAGGAAAAATACGAAATTAATAAACGTTTTTTTAATGTTATATTTTGGCATAGTAAAGGAAGAAGAAGCAGAAAAAATTAAAGAACTTTTAAATTTGACGTTTTCTTTCAATTTAGATACTTTTTTTTAAATTTTGGCTGAAGTAAATGAAGAAATATTCAAATTTTCGTTATGCGTAAAAAGTTTAATGTTTAAGTAATTATTACAGCCACAACGATGTGGTTGCTCTCATAGAAAAACACTCTAAAATACAGGGTCCGAGTATACAAATTAAAAAATTTCTTATGGAATGTTGCTAACATAAACACATAGAAGCCTAAGACGTAAAATGTAAAATTTTAACTTTCCCCAGTAAAAACTTGTAGCGAACGGGTTAAGCAGCCTAGTAGACTTTAAATAGTCCTGTCGGCTGGATCCACTAAATTGTCGAAGAAGAAGTTGTCCAAGTGAGTCATTCTTCTTCTATGTAATGAACTCTGGTAACGTGTAATAAGGTCTAATAACACTGTGCAAGTCGAAAATTCAGACATGGGGGGGACTTACTGAGCGACTTTCTAAAGGTTTTTTAAATTTTTTTCTAACTTGACTCTGGGTCCAAAGCCATTTCATATTCATCTTCGCAATCAATTTAATGTTAAAAAATATATTCAGAAAAAACAAAAGTATACATTATATTTCATTGTAAAGCGAATTTCACAGGCTACAATATGGTAGCAAACTTATTGTACCTTAGTAAGGGATTTTTTCAAGAAAAAAATCCGTTAAAAAAAATTTTTATAAAAAATTTTTTTTTCGCTTGCAACTTTTTATTAGTACATCTTACGTATCTAATGTTGCACATCGAAAGAAAGGTATGAAAAATACCTTTCGTTTGATACCCATATCGTGTAAATGAGTTGAAGATTAATTGAGTTTTTTTGATAAAAACTTTGAAATTTGACGCCGAGCCACGCCTTTTATGGGCGTTTCCCAGGCAAAATTTTTAGTTTGTTAGATGCAGGAGCCAACCCTCTATATAAAAGCATACTCATTTATTTTTTCATTTCATTCATTTAGTAATTGTCAACATAATAAATTATATGAGGCATACTTTTAGGGTGACTGTTACCCTGTGACATTTTCATACCACAAGTGAGTCTTTCTTCTTCTATGTAATGAACTCTAGAATTCTCTGAAATGTCACGGAACCCAGGATAGGTTAAATAGCTCGCTAAAGATTTGCTGCAGCTTAGCTCAAATATTTGTAACTTTGCTTCTATTCATCCGATTAGATTTCCTCAGAAAACTCCGAACTTTCAGATCGCTCAGAAAATCAAATTCTATCAAATTTCAATGTAAAGAAGAACTGCTTTCTTGCCCCAATATTTGCAAATTTATATTCAATTCTTTCACTCCATATTGTTGTTTCCTCATGAAGCTGACCTCGCACTCAATTTGCAGCAGTCCGAAGCGTAGTTTGCATCACTTAACTATGCCAGCACTTTTCCACTTTGTCGACTTCTTCGTCTGCGGCAGAAGCACCAAATTTCAACTTGATTTTTTATCATAGTTATTCCTCATAATGTACACAAGCTGCGCTGACTCCAAAACGAATGAGCGCATGAAAGAGCAAATGTGTGTATGTATGTGTGTGTGAGTGTGTTAGTGTGCGATGAGCGATGTGATAACTGCCCTCATGCTGCAGCTGCCACACTGACATGAAACTAGCAAATGCTGTTTTCGCTTTAGCGAAAATGAAATGTTTAAGTAAAAGAGCCAACAACAACAGCTGCACCGAGTGGCAACAGCAACAGCAACAATGGCCAGATGAATTGTTTTCCTTGCAAATGGTTTTATTATTAACTGTGTAAACTTTTCGAGCGGCAGCAAACGCAGTAAAAAAAATTCCACAACGAAAAGTGCCAACAACTACAACAACAACAAAAGCAGCATAGTACAGTAGATAAGTCCAGCGGCAGCAACAGTCAACTCGGAACATTGCGCGAAGCTGGCGCATTGTTTAGTGCGCCACGACGGCAACTTGAGGACAAAAAGGCGCGCAGGAAGCGGGCAAAAAATATGAGCACTGCTCGCTGCATATAAAATGTGCACAGTTGCAATTGTTGCTGCTGTTGGGTGGCAGCGACTTTTTTTTCGCTGCGCGCGTCTCATAAAATATGCACTAAAGTTGAGGAAAATATTTGATGAGTTTGCTTTTTACTTGAAACGGCCATTAAATGCTAATGCCACCGTCCCACCGACCGACCGACCAACGCGGCAGCCAGAGCCGAAAGCAGCGCAGGGAAAGTGCCAATGGTGAATGCCAGTCGTGGTTGCGTTGTTCGCCGCACTGTTGGCTGCGTTTGAATGCCGAGTGCTGCGCTGTTGGCTCTGCTGCAACAGTTAGCTTTGGTGTAAATGTTTGTGTGTGTATGTGTGATAATGGATATATTTAGATCAACAGTGCTACGCAAATGCATTACCGAAAATTACATCTGGCAAGTTCGGCGTTGCCGCATTCGGAAATGAGCCTTTCCACATGTAAAGGCAGCAAATATGACAAAATTTTAGTTATTTCACGTGACACAAAATTTTCAAGAAGTTGCTTGTTCAAAGCAATGCATTCGAATGGAAAAGAAGGCGCTTTGTTTTAAAAATAATTTTTAAAAAAGTAGACCAGATTGGTGAAGAAGACAAAACCAACATTAAAAAAGTAAGGAATAAAAACTAATTTTACAACGAATTTTCACGAGTAGAATCAGAATTTCAAATGTTGGAAAATAACTCATAACCCTTTAAATATATTAAGAAATCATATACAAAAATATTTATCACCTCAAATATCAGCTAAAACTGTTTAAAAAAATGTGTCCTTCGAAATTGGCATAAAATTATAGATTCCTTGAAGTGCTCTGCAAAGTCAGAGACACAACACTGATGACTGCAGAAAGGCAGGTCTCAGTCTCGTAGTCGAATTGAAGTGTCAGTTCTAAAGAGTTTTTCAATAACTATGTCTTCACTTTGACAGCTTATTGCTCTGACCTTTCAAATGGCAATGTTGTAATTTTCTTACGTTTTTATTCTGTTGCAGTTATCATTTCAGCATTAAGAACTATCTTTTTTAACAATTTGTCCAAATGGTTAAAATTTATTATAAATATTCTGAAAATGTAGCTGAAGACTCAAACCGATAGATTCTTTGAGGAAAGAATTTCGTCTTTCTACGACCTCAGCTTGTTAAAGTTTTAGACTCAATTTGATCCCACATGATTCTGGACGACATATGAATGCAACAAGATGGCTCCACGTATCACACATCGGTTCAGTGGCGCACACAAGGGAACGTTTTGGCGTTCAAAGCTCTTAACCCTTTCGACACCGAATTTTACCCTGTGTCTCGATATTAATTTGTATTATTCAAACAATTTATTTTCAGTTATTATTCAAACATTTGAACAATTTTAGTTTAAAATTGGTTAAATAAATTGTGTATCAATATTTTTTAATCATATACCTACAAATTATTTAATATTTATGGAGAAATACAAAATTATCACTTTTTGATTTTATTTAAATAGCCGCCGTGGCTCAGTTGGTTAGTGCGTTGGACCGCGAGTAATAACACCTAAAAAAAATAACGGGAAAACTCGTTTTCTCTTTCGGTGGCTGTCCTCTCAGCTGGAAATGGCAAACCTCTGAGAGTAAAAATTGCTTATGAAAGAGCTCCCAACCTGCCGTTCGGAACCGGCATAAAACTGTAGGTCCCTTCCACCCGCGTACAAATTCACACGCACAACACGGGTGGTTGCGGGAAGCTAGGCCTTAGTTGCGTAAGCGGGCTGTCGTGCCAGTCAATTAAAAAATTAATTAATTAATTATTAAAGAAACAGCGTTTTGATCAAACGCGCCCAATTCGTAGACTTCAATTAGAACACAAACTTTCCTGACATCGCTGCAAATTATTGGATATTATTTTGAGGATAACAATAAAATTTCTGTAATTTGCTTTGAATTCTCTTCTAAAAATATAAATTTGTTGGTGCCTACTTAAATTAAACCCATAAATGAATCGTAGCTTTTGCTATAAGATGACAAATAGGTGAAGTTGCTCTCAGGCAACTTTGGGGTCGAAAGGGGTAAAATATCGGTTTGTTACATAAATTGTGGGATCACATATATGATTTCAAATGTTATTTGCTACTTTTGCCGCAGAGTCGTGCAAAACTGAACCTCTCCGGTAGAGTTCTGTCAACAAGGCCACGCATGACATTTGAATGATTTCATCAATGAAACTGTCTCATCTCTAAGACCTTAAGACGATGGCATTAATTATACTTTAATCCACAGAATCCATGTCTGTCACATCTCATACACAACGCTTTTATCAGGGACCCAAAATAACAGTTATGAATTTTTAAAAATTCGAAAACGTTGCCCAGTTTTAAGAGATATTTATAAATGTTGGACAATAACTATTATGAGGAAAAAATACTTTTTTCGTCATTTCGTAATAACGGAAAAATATTTTTCCAAAAATAAATCTTACCGAGCAATGAAAAAAATATTTGTCTCTCATAACAGTTATGCGATGACGGAAAAAATATTTTTCAAAAATAAACGTTACCGAGCAATGAAAAAAAAATATTTCTTGCTGATAATAGTTATTAGGCAACAGAAAAAAATATTTGTCACGAATAATAGTTATGCATAGATGTAAAAATAATTATTTCAAAATAATAATTATAAGTAACAATTAAAATATTTGTTACAATGAAACTGTTATTTTCCAACTTTTTTCTAAAAACGTTGTAACTGTTATGTCCCTGCTTTTTATTCAATTTCAAAGTTCAGGCTCACTTAATGAAAATTTCTTGTATCACTGTACAGATGTATATTTCCGAAAAATCCACTTTTACATTTCACACTTCAAGCTTCAAACTAGCGACATTTAAGCCAAAGCAGCCAACTAATGTCCGCTAACATGGCAAATTGCTGTACAAATGTCAAATGATTTTTCAATTACACTTTTCCTGCAATTCCAGCACAGACTTCAACGCAATGCTGCCGCAATGTCATATTCAAATTTAAATTTCAGTCCAAGTCAACGCGCAACATGTGCGCACACGTGCGGCCGTCATGCAGCACACACTCACACACACAATCGCACTTCAAGTCGGTGAGGAAACAATTTCAGCAGCCAGCTCGAACAACACACCTGCGCAACGCACCCGAAGCGACGAGTCGGTGTGTGTGCTTCCTAATAGCGGAAGCAATTCCCGCCATGGCAGCGAAATTATCAAAGTGAAATTTCCGAAAAATACAAAAGCAAAAAGCGACACACGGCATTGACACCAGCTGCTGCTGCCGTTGCTGCCGTCATGTTACTTGTACAGCAGCGACAGCAACGACTTCGTTTTATGTGCGTTGGACTTGTCAGGTGGGCGGCGCGAAAATGCGCCGCAGATCATTTGCATAAAGAGGAAGCGGAAATTGATATGAGTGTTGTGCCATCAGCGAGACGAAGCGGAAAGTGCTCGCCGTGAGTTTTATGCGACACACTGTAAAACGCAAAGCCAAAAGTGATTTAGAATTTGTGCTCCCATTCGAGCATCTTCAGGGTTTGTTTTTTTGCTGTATGTGTGTGTGTGTAAGCTCCGGTGCAGAGTCACAGTTTACTGCCAAACGAGGGTGTTGAGTAATTAAATTCAACTCCTCCATACAACAACAAAATAAAACAGCAAGCAAGGCTGTGAGCGCGCATTCAATGTCAACTTAACTGTTTTAGTGCGCAACAAATTAAACAAAAGCCGCATTAAACTCACTTCGAGTTGGAAAAAGAAGGACCAACTGACGTCGGCTAAGATTAGCCGCAACTTTTGAGTAGCTCATTACTTGTTACAAACAACGTTTCTTCTCTTTTTCACTTCATTTTCATGCACCGCTCTTGTTTATGTTTTTTCTGTTTCATGCTAAATTCGGCCGTTTATGTTAATTTTTTATTTTAATTTTGTGGTCACGCAAATATTTTTGTATGTCAACATTGACATTGTCCCTTTGTCTTCGAGCCCATTTGCTGGATCATCCCTTTTACTTCTTTGTTTCATTCCTTTTGCATTTCAATTTTGATTTTGTTAAACTTTGTTCAATATCGACGTATGGCTTAATTTTTCTTTATAGTCGTTCATTCATTTTCTTTATTTTTTCATTATTTCATCTTTGCTTTATCTTTCACATAATTTCTTCATGATTTCCCTTCACTATTTCTTTTTAATTTTTTTCCTTCTTTCAATTTTTATTCGTATTTCATGTTTCTACTTTTTCTGTTTTCCTTACCACTTTCTATTGTAAATTCTCTTTTCTCTATTACGTCTTTCCATGTTTTCCTTTACTCATCTCTTCTATCTTCTATTTCAGTTTGTCTCTATCTTCTACCATTTTCTTAATTTCTTCCTTGTTTTCTTTCAATCATTGAGTCTCTTTTCATTTCACTCTTCTCTCTTCCTGCCATGCATATTTTGCATCTCTTCAATCATTATGTCTCTCTTTCTTTACATATTTTTTAACTTTGCATTTTTAATTTTTTCTTCCATTTTCTATAATTTGTTGTCTTCTTCGTCCTGTTTAAGATAATATTTTTCCCCCTCTAATTCTTGTTTTCTTTTAATTCCCCCATTTCAGCTCAACATCTCGTCTGTCAATGCTTCTGTCTTACTTTTTTTTACATTCTATTTTGGTTTATCTTTCTTAATTTTCTTATTTGTTTCTCTACTTCTTCCTATTTCTTCTCCATTACGTCTTTCATTTTTCTCCCTTAATTCCAGGCATTCATACTTTTACCATCCCTTTTCATTATTTTCCTTTTATTATTATTTCTACCTCTCTACATTTTATTTTCACTCCATTTTTATCCTCCCTTCTTGTTTTTTTTTTTCTTATTTATTCCAATTTTTCTCTACTTCTGCCTATTTCTTTTCCATTACGTCCTTCATTTTTCTCCTTTTATCCCAGACTATCGAACTTTTATCATCCCTTTTCATTATTTTCCTTTTATTACTATTTCTGCCTTTCTACATTTTATTTTCACTTCCTTTTTTCGCTTTCCCTCTTTTTCTTTTTCTTCATATTAATTCCAATCGTAGATTCTCTTTTCTCCATTATTTTCTGTTTTTACCTGTTCAGTCCTTCCATTCTTTGTATATATAATTTTTTTCTCTTGCGTTCTATTTTTTACTCTATCTCCACTTTTTATTTCCTGTTTTAATTTTTCAATTTTTTCATTTTCATTTTTATTTTTTTATTTTTTTATTTTATAATTTTGTATTTTTTCCAATAGCAGATTCTCTGTTCTCCGTTATGTCATTTTGTTTCTCAATTTATTTCCCTTTTCAATGTTTACATCCTTTTCATCATTACTTTTTCTTTATATTTTTTTCTATTTTATCTTCTTAATTTTTTTGAATTATTTGCTTTACTTATTTCTATCGAAGACTCTGTTTGTCTCTTTTCATTCTTCTCTTTCCTTTTTCTTTATTTTGCCCACATTTTCTTTCTTTTGTACTTCCTGTGTTTGTGGCTTCAAGATCTTTTGTTTCATTCTTACCACTAAATATTTTTCCTTTCATATATTTTCACCCCATCTTCTTCTTTCTTCCAATATCTGTTGAATTTACACTTTTCTCTTCCATTTTTCTCTTTCCGTTTTTTGTTCTTTGTACGCTTAACTTCATCTACTTGCTATGGACAATTTTTTTGCTCACCTCTTCTGTACTTTTAATTTCCCTTCTTTTGTTCTTTCTTATCTTTCTTTTTCATCTCTTTGCCTTTCTGACTGTCACCTTACATCCTTTCGCCACTTCAGTAATATATATATTTGTCTGCCCTTTTATGCCTTTTAATCTGCATTGACTACTTTTTGTTATTCTTCCTTTTCTTACCAGTTTTTTTATTTTTTCTTAATTATTTCTGTTTATTAATTTCACATTTCCTCCTTTCGCTGCATTTTTTCTTCTGTTCCTAATTGTTCAAATATTTACCCTTTAATGAAATACATCACTTCCCTCCTGAGTTCGTTATTCACTTCCTGCTTGCATCCTTTTGTAATTATTCGACATCTCAATTTTCGTTCTTCCCTTTCCTCTGTCCACCTTTCCTCCCTTGCACCACCCACCCACCTGCATTCTGCACATAAAACACTTTAAACTTTTCGTTCTCTGCACCTCAAAGCCCTCAGCCATTTGTCTGCCCGTTGCCGTTTAACTTAAAATTGAAGTGCCAGCCGCCGGCAGACAGCGACCGCACCGACTGCTGCCGCCCCCCCCCAACTACCGCAACTGAAATCGATACCAGGAGCCAGCCGCACTCTCCACGGCGCTCCCCTCCCACAAACGATGTGTAACAGCCCAATCGTTAAACTTAATTTGTAACCATCAGCCAGCGAGCATCAATTCCAATCGCAATTTTCGCAGGTGAAGCAACAACAACAAGTTCAGTCGATCACAGCAACGAATGAAGCAGTTTAAAGTGCTGTGTGCAACGGTAGCAGCAATAAAATTCATTCATTCATTCTCTGCAATTTCGCTTAAAAGTGGCACAACAACAACAACAACTACGCCAACACCAACACAGAGCAGAGAAGGAAGAGAAAGCAAAAAGCAGCGCTGTAAAATGTTTGCACTCTACATGTGAATCTGTGAGTGTGTGTGTGTGTGTGTAGTGGAAATCGTTTAACTGGAAAATTACATAAAAATAGATGCCAAACACTCAAAGCATTCGAGCGAGTCAAGTTGAGCGGCAAAAGGGTGGCACGCGCATTCGAGTCCTTGGGAAAACGTGCAACACACGTTTGGCGCTGTCGCTGAGTGGTCGTTTGTGTTGTTGTCATTGGCGTCATCGATGTCGATGTCGCTATAGACATTGCTGTCATCGTTGCCATTGTTGTCGTCATCTAATGAGCGCTCATTATAACACACAGACACACACTCACACACATGCACACACATACACTGTCGTATGTCTGCATAATAAATTTCGCAAATGTTGTCTGCTTGATTGATGAACGGCGCAGGACACAGAAAACCATGCGGCAGCGTGGAGAAGACATACGAGTGCGCGTTAAGTGGCACACACACACACACACATACACATGTAAAGAAGAGTTCAATGGTCAGCGAAACGTTCGATGTGCTACAGTTGAAGCGCTAATTTTGATCATTTTATGGTGTTGGCAATCAATTTCAGAAGACTTTAGCTTTAGACTTTTTTAATTTTTTATTTATATTACTTGATCAATCAAATTAATCCATCATTCACCCAATGCTCGCTTACTAATAGAAGCAAACATGAATATTGATTTAAATTAATTAAATTATTATTAATTAAAATTAATTAATTAAATATGACATTTTTGACTTTGAAAAACTTTGGAACTCTTTCCATCAAGTTCCTTTAAATATAGCAAATAAAAATCATTTGAAATTTATAAAATAATTGTTGGCTCCCAAAGCACATTCCGCACTCATTGTTTTCACATAGTTTAAATTTTAAAAATACTTCATAAATCCCAACATATTCACTTTCAGCTCAAAATAATTAAATGCTCTACTCTCAACTTTAACCTTTCGAAAGTGGTGACTAAAAGTGGCCCACAATTTCGCCTGACCTTTACCAATTTTTAGTAATATTCAGCCACGACTGTGCGCTGCCTGAGTTGACTACCTGATGACGTCACGAAAAAGCGCATTTTATATTTTTAATGGAATCGCTGACATTTAGCACTTTGCGCTCGGCCTCAACTCAGCGCTCGCCAGGTTGAAAGTTGAATGCAGTCAAAATGTTTGAAGCAACGTTCAAAAAATATAAAACCCAGAAAAAATATTGATAAAAAAAATCCATAATCCCCTTTCTTTGCGAACCATCAGAGCTCGTCAAGCAGCTCGTCTGGCAACATTGAACCCACCTGCTTTCTAAGTGCTGCTGCTGCTGGTACTCTCCTCCTTTTTATTGCTGCTCTGGTTGATTTTTGCTGCTACTGTTGCTGCTGCTGCTGCGCTCTTTCGTTGCGTTGCATGCAGATTTTTGCAGTCGCCGTTTTATTTTCTGCTCTTCGTTTGGCTGCCCTTTTTTACTGCGTGCTGCCTTAAATCCCAGTTTTTTATACAATTTTTTTGGTAAACTTTTTCCGCTGCCACACACTGCTTACGTTGGCTTTCTTGTGCGCGTCGTGGGCGTTGATTTTTGTATGTTTGTGCACACTGCTCGCCTTATACACATATAATTTTTTTTTTGGTTGCCTGCTTTTGGGTTTTTCTTGGTACTTTACTATGCACTTTGTAAGTTTCACTTTTATGCTGGTATGATCGCTGCACCACAAAACAATTTGCAACAATTTATTTTACAACTTCCTGACACAACTCCCCATACGTGTTTACATGATTGATTTTGTGTATGTGTGTGTGTGGACTGGTGTATTTAAATGCAAATAAACGAATTATCGAAGGCATGAAGCAACAACTAACAGCAACAAGCACAGCCGCCCCAAAGTATGCTTCATGTTTTGAATTTTTGTTTAAACAAACTCATTCATAAATGTTTTTTAAGAACACAAAATAACAATTAATTATTTCTTAATCCCTCTTCCCCTCTCCTCGCCTACAGACTTAGCCCCTCTTGAGTGGCACTGCTATTTGCTCACACACACACACACTCGCACACACACATCCATTTCCAAGGTTAATTGCGTTGAATTTCCACTGCAAACACTCAACTGTCAGATAAGCATCGGTGCTCGAGCGGTCACACGCTATGCTAATGTCCGACGTCTGCGCTCGTTTGCGCCAACCCCAACCGACTTGCCCCCTCCACCAGCGACTGAAGCCTCTACGGTCAGCGCCCACGACAGCAAACCTTCAGCTGCATCCGCTCCACTTGTCATTGCACACTTCATTTGTCCTTTTGCCCTACGCCCATGCCTCGTTCCACTGCTCAGCGCCACTGTGCGCTACCTCCACTCGTGCGCCCGTCTTCCCTCGCTCGTCTCCGCTGCCGCATTAATTCATTTTACACGGCCATTCATTTCTATTTTTTAATGAAAGCAAAACATAACGCAGAAAACTGCCAACTTCCCGCCACCTCCTCGCCCCAAAGTCGGTTTACTGTTCGCCTCACACACCCAACTGCCGCCAGTTTTTTCTTTACTTCTCTGTCGCATTTCTTTTCTGCCTGCTTTTTATTTCATTCATTTCTTGTCCACCGCCTCGTCTGCACTTTAAGGATTTCGTTTATTCGCACTTATTAGTCTGAGGTTCTGTAAATATTTGCATACTTCGCACGTCTCGAGCATTTTCCTTTTTAATTTCATTTCGACTCCTCGGCACAATCACCCACTCACCACACCGCGCTGGCTCACCACATGGCTTTCGCCTGCTTTGGCTTCGACGGCGTTTTGCAATACCAGCATTCAACGTCGCAACGGCATTCATACCCACTGCCTCGCCACCAACAGCCAACAGCAGCGAGAACCACGTTCGCTCTGCCACCGGCTTCAGTTCGCTGGAGCTGCGTGCACAAGACGGCGGCACGACAGGTAAAGCGGCCGATGCCGATGCGGGTGCGGGAGTTGGAGCAACGAGACGAACTTGGAATGGAATGAGTGAAATTCTTTTTGCACAACATTAACTTGTGAAATATTTAAATATATTTCATGTACGGCTGTTGTTGTTGTTGTTGGCTGATATTGTTGCTGGTGTTGGTGTTGTTGCTGTCATTGTTGTTATTGTGTCTGGCATGTCCTTTCATTTTGGCTTTGACTTGGGTTATGTAAATTTCTGTTGACTTGACTGCTGCAAATCTAAGAATTTTCAGAGAAGGATTTTTCAAAAATGCCATCGCTTCTGGTTTATGAATATTTTTGCGCTGAAAAGGTGTGAAAATTAAGGCAATTTATTTTTTTATTAATTTATTTGCTGAGAATATTTGAATGACGTTAGTGCTCAGGTTGTCAAATGTTTATTTGTTGGTTACGAAATTCAATTAAATATTATATTGAAATGAAGAATATATCTGTAATATAGTTGAGTGAGAAATGCAGAGTTGAAAGAGAGGGGAAAAAAATAAAGAAGTTCATATAACCAATCAGAAACTTGTCTGGAAAAGTGGCAAAGTTCACCAATACAACCAAAGTGTCAGTTGTCAGTGGCGGTTTGAAGGTTTAGTATGAAGATTTCTGAGCCATACATAAGTGAAAAAGATTTTTTTGTTCGAACCAACATGGCTAATATATCATTCAGGCCACAGGGTGTCCATTGAACTAAAGATTTCCGAGCCAGAATTAGAATCAACAATGCTCATAAATCACTCAGGCCCCAGAGTGTCCATTGTACTAAAGATTTCAGAGCCAGAATTAGAATCAACAATGCTCATAAATCGCTCAGATCACAAAGTGTCAATTCTACTAAAGATTTTCAAGCCAGAATCAGAAGCAACAATGCTCGTAAATCACTCAGACCACAGGGTATCAATTTTACTAAAGATTTCCGAGCCAGAATAAGAATTAACAATGCTCATAAATCACTCAGACCACAGGGTGGCAATTGTACTAAAGATTTCCGAACCATAATTAGAATCAACAATGCTCATAAATCACTCAGGCCACAGAGTGTCCATTGTACTAAAGATTTACGGGCCAGAATCAGAACTATGCTCATAAATCACTCAGACCACAAAGTGTCCATTGTACTAAAGATTTCAGAGCCAGAATCAGAATCAGAATCAACAAGCAGAGCACACTGTATCAATTGTACTAAAGATTTTCGAACTATATGCATAAATAAGAAAGAACTTCATTGTATGTATCAACAATGCTCATAAATCACTCAAACCACATTGTGTCAATTGTACTAAAGATCTACGGTTTTTTGCGGCTTCACATGAGCGCTTAGAATTCGCTTTTTTACATTACTGCCAGTTAATGAGATAAAAATAAATGCCACCTTCCTTCACTCAATCCTCCAGCATCTTGGCTAATTCAAATTCAAACCAACACCAGTCAAACAAAGATTTTCTGCCGCATAACACCGTGAAACGTGTCAACTGTTAAGCCTTCGCCATGCAAATTTAAATGTGAAAAGCTATATGCAAAAAGGCATAATGGCCAAAAGTCGAATCGTGCACAATGTGTGTTGTGCTACAATAATATTTTGTTAGACCTCAATAAGTATGTGCAAAGTATCCATGTAATCCTCTCTTTGTATTGTGTTCTCTTGTTCGTTTGTGCTGGCAGCAGCTGATGCGCACTAATCCGCCCATATTACCATCAAATATATTATTCAATGGGTGACTGTATATTCAGTCGGTTGGTGAATTGTGTTGAGATCTCAACACGAAATGCAAAATAATTCTAAAAGATATCCACCTATGCAAATATTTACTCAGTACTTATTCAAATCATTTGGTAGCTGCCTGGCCAACGGATTCTCATACTCAGACATGGACAGAAGCAGAGAAGACCATTGACCAGTGACGCAGAGCACAGAGATTCAACGACATTGCGACAGACAAAAGTGTGAAATATTTACATTGCTGAATTATATAGTTTGTTAGATTTTTGAATTTTTTCTGTTGCATGTCTGCAGTTATGGACAAACTTGCTACGAACAGTTCACAAGCAAACATGAAATTATAAGTTAGTAATTTTAAAAAGTGAAATTAAATTCAATAGCGCAACTATTATTGTAGCCAAAAACAATAACAACAACCTTAAAACATTCTATTTACATTTTAGCCAAACTATGACAACTTCGCTCAACCCTTTAATGCTGACCAGTGCCATTGTACATTTGAACTCTTTAACTCTAACAGTCTCACCACTACTTCACCACCCATTGTCTGTCTCAAACTCTTGGCAGCAAGTTGGCAAAACTGTGTGTACTTGAAAAACTTTGCGCAGTTGAAATTTAGGTATAAAGAATTTCATTAAAACTTTAGCAAAGGCACCAAAGTTCAAAGCACCTTCTGTTGCTGCTCAAGCAGCCCAAAATGCCCGCATCGCTGACTATTTGAACAGTTTTGCATTGCTCCACTGGTTATGGAGATAACAGCCAATTTATGGGTTTCTTGAAGATAAAATTAAGTGTGCAAACAACTTGAAAAAAATTGAAACAGTTTAAGAACTAATCAGTTGAATAAGTTTCAATTTCAAATTATTGTTGAACTTTAATATTAAAAATTAAAAAGTAAATTTATTAATTTTGAACCAAAAATTAATTTTTTGTATTCTAAAATAAATAAACATTTTTGTGTATTATATTTGAGTTTTACTTAAAAACAAAAAAAATTAAAAGTTATATATTTTGAATTCAAATATTTTTTATTAATTTAGTAAAATTTTTTGTATTGTGCTAAAAAATAAAAATTTAATTTGAACCCAAAAAAATTATTTTTTATATTTTGTGTTAATTAATTAATAATTATTTTCATTTCTTATTATTTTATTATTTATTTATTTATCTTATTAATTTTATTATTAATTATTTTTTTTATTAATTGTAATATTGTTTCTTATATCAGTTAACTATTTAATTTTGTTTATTCCATATTTATATCATTTTATATTTCAAACAATATAATATTTATATTTCATAAATAATATTTACTAACTTTTGTTTTAAAAATACCAGCTAACCCCAAAGTGCCAGAATTTTGAGCAATTTAATGTAAAGCATAATTAAAAATTTATATTTTTCGTGCATGTTAAAACAAACAAAAAGATATAATACATTATGTATTATATTACTTTATAATTTTATATTTGAATTTTTTACAATATTTGAGAAGCATAATTGAATAATTGAAAATTTATTTTTTCCTTGCTTGTTAAAACAAACAAAATTTTAATAAAATATGTATTATATTAATTTTAGTTTTATATTTGAATTTTTCGTAATATTTGATATTTATTATTTGTTTATTTATAACTTTATTTATTATTTATTTACTATCGATTAATGTTATAGGTTGGACTATAATATTTTGTTTGTTGTACTTAAATTGTTGTATTTATTTATTTTTATATTTTTTATTTTATCTATACATTAAATGCATTTTATGATTTATTAATTAATATTTGTTTAATATTGCAAATATTTAAAAATAACATTGTAAATCATTTAAATTTTTCGTATGTTTTAATACTTTAATATTTTTTTTAATGTTATGTGTTATACTTATTTATTTTCTGTATGTATGTTTTTTATTTTATGATTCAAATTAATTAATTTTTTTAGATATTTACTTTAATTTAATAACACTCGATATTTTTTATTTAAGATTTTTATTTCATTAATTTTTTTTAGCATGTTTCTTATTAGTTATTTTTGTTATTATTGGCAATGAATAAATTTGTTAGTAAATTTCTTATTAGTTATTTTTTTTGTATTACTTGCAATAAATAAATTTTTAAATTTATTTCTTATTAGTTTTTTTTATTATTGCCATGTTTTTATACTTAAAAATTTGTTTATGCAAAATTTTCTTATTTTTATTTATCTTCTATATTCGTATTCTTTTTAATTTTTAATTTATCATAAAATTAATAGATTAATTATTTATTTATAATATTCTAGAATATTTAGAATATTCTAATTGTAGTAGTTAGTAGTTAGAAGTTTTTTTTAATAAAACAAACTTTTTTGTTGACTTATTTTTTATTTTTGAATTATTGTAGATTTCCAAAACTTACATAAGGTATTTTAAATTTTTTGTAAAACTTCTTTTCTTATATATTTATATATATTTGCAAGTGCAATGTTTTTTTATAATAAGATGTATTTTATTTTTTCTTATATTTTTTGTTTTGGTTATTGTTGGTTTGTTTTTTTGTTATTGTTTGTTTTTTAAACATTATTGTTTTTTATGAAACTTATAAATAGTTGAAAAATCAATCCACCTTAATGAGCTACAACTGTCAGGTATTACTAAAATATAATAAACATGTATATTTTATATTAGTTTTCAACTTTTAACTCTGACAGTTCCAACTCGAAGGAAATTTTAATATTTTATATGTTATATTTTATATATTAATGTTATATTTTTAATGTTATATTTTAAATTTTTTGTAAATGTGTGCATGTTCTTGTAGTTTAACGTGCAACACTTAAATTTTTTTTATTTATTTGTGCAACACTTAAATTTTTTTTATTTATTTGTTATCTTATTTTTTATACAACAATTAATAAATAAAATTAAATGATATTATTTTTCTTTCCTTACTTGAAATAGCAATTTTGTATTTATTTTTTTATTTATTTATTTATTTATTTATTTATTATATTTATGTATTTTTAATATCATTTTTCTTTCTTTTCTTGAAATAAAAATTTTTTGCATTTTATAATTTGAGATTGATTTTGTTTCTACAATTTAATAAACTTGTATTTTATGTTGCATAGTTTTTATATGCCAACATTTTTATATAATCAAATTAATCGATTGAAAATCATCACATTCCCGCATTTTCACACATTTAAAGCTTCATTCAACGCTGACCTAAAAATCCCTTCCTCAAACAAAACACTACACCCACCCAGTGGAGCAATGTGTAACGTTTTGCTTGAGCACACGTGCGGCCCCAACAGTGCCCCACTTCCGACAAGCTGTTATTACTTTTTTATTGTTGCATCACTTTTTCAATCAGTGCAGCAGCTAACGTCAACGCCGCGCCGTCAATGCGCTTTTGTCGCCTCAATCGAATGTATCTCGAGTGTGTTTGCACGCGGCCTCTGGCCACTGGGATGTGTGAGCGTGTGTGCAGCTGTGGCGCGCGGTGGCGACGCACGCAGACCTAATCGCCGCGCTGGATTGGGTTCAAATCATTGCTAAAGCTTCTTGGCCCTCAGCACACATGCGGCCGGCATTCGTTGTTGCTGATGCGGCGCTCTGGCGCTCAGCATTTAATACACACACGCACGCACCGTTAACCAAATGTGCGCTTGGCTAACATTAACACTTGGCCAACTTTGCACGCCGCTTCGCCGCACAGCGCAGCCGATTCACATTCGCACTAACACTTTTCTTTTTTGTATTTTTTGCAAGATTTTCACACATTTTCACTTGGCATTTGTTTGGCTCAACATTGCTAATTTCATTCGGCCCTTTTCATTCGGTCGGCCGTGTGGCGCTACACAACTTTTCGATGGCACATTTCTGAACTGTGTTCACTGCTCTGTGTTGCCGTTTTTGCTGGGGCTGCGAAAGTGCGCGACGGTTTCTGCCACCGAACTGACATGGCCACGCTTCCGAGTTAACTGACTTGGAACGGCGCTCGTACGGCGCTCGCACTTCGTACTCGACGCGAATTTCGAGCGAGTGCGCAGGGGTCGCATGCCGACCGCAGCCAACAGCGATGGCGGCAAACTCAACATGGCACAGCTGGTCGTGGTGAGTTGGCCGCTTCCCCGCTCTCGTGGTGCCAATGCAGCGAGGGGAAACGTTCGACCGGCTTTTGGCGCTCGTTCGAGCCACGTTTATTTGTTCGTTTGTGTGTTGGCATTGTTTTGCTTTTGTTGTGTTATGGTTTTGTTGACTTTATTTGTAGTTGTTTGTGTTGTTTTTGTGCATTACATGCTGCACGAACGAAAGCGAATTTCGGCGTAAAATCGTCTCGGACATTTGACTTGACGGGGCTGTGTGTTTACATCGGTGTTGGCGTGTTGTCTGTGTACGCTGACCCGTTGTGCGCATTGATGTCGTGCAGCTGATTAAAATGTCAAATGCACAGATTGACAGCAGGTAGAACGTTGTGTTCGTGTGGAAGACCGCACAGGCTGACCAAACATTTGGTATGGCAACTGAAAGCACAGACCGATGCCATCGCTCGAGTTGCGATATCTGAATGTGGTTTGGTCTTTGATTCTATTGGAGTTAAAATTTTGATTGACAACAACATAAACAGCCCATCAAACCTCAGCCGCAGCGCCAATTAAACAATAATGCAAGCAATTATTTTCGCTTGAATTGAATTTTGGCAATTTTCGTTCATTTTACACTCTTAGTTGCTCTAAAGCTTTAAACGCGCCTTAATTGTATGTGTGTGTTTTTTTTTTTTTTTTTTTTTTCGTAGGAAGTGGAAATCTTAGCAAGACACTAGAGGACCCGTATCCAATAGCGTGACCGATTAGCGGCCTAAAACCAAATCCCTTCACCACCCGCCCTATAAGAACCCCAGAGGACCACCATGAAAGGTATTGCGCCCTGGGGCAGGGACCAATTCACGCCGTTTGTCAAGTTACGGTACTGTACGTCTAGATTGTATGTCATCCGCCCTTAGTCGAAGCATTATTAATGCTATTAGTCGACAGCATGCGTCCCACTGCTCAAGCGAGCTGAGCATGCAGTCCATGAGTCCATCCAGTATAACTGGCCCTTTTATGATTTGCTGGAGGGACAATCTCACGTCAGAGAATCTGCTGCACACGAGCAGAACGTGTTCTGCGTTCTCAACCTGTCCCCTACAGACGAGACACTGAGGATCCTCAACCAGCCTAAACTTATATAGATACTCCCTAAAACATCCGTGACCAGATAGGAGCTGCGTCAAAAAGAAGTTTACGTGTCCGTGGGGTCTACCTGTCCATCTTTGTATGTCTGGGATCATACGTCTTGTCCAGCGTCCTTTGGTCGATGCATCCCACTCGCGCTGCCACTTAGCCATTGTGTTTGGCCGTTCGGTCACCACTAGTGCCAAGGTGCCTTGCTTTTTGTGCTTCCATACCGCCGTCGCTTCATGTACCAATAAGTGGATTGGAATCCGACCAGCGATAATGTCCGCTGCGTCAGCCGACACTGTTCTGTATGCGCTGCAGACTTTCAGCGACACTAGGCGGTGGGTAGATGCTACGCCTCTTGCGTATGATTTGACGGCCATGGCTGGGGCCCAGACAGGGGCAGCGTACATAAGCATCGATGTACAGACATTGGCAAGCAACTTTCTAATCTGGGGGCAGGGTCCCCCGATACTTGGCATTAGCCGCGTTAGGGCAGTCATAACACGCCTTGCCTTTTTGCTGTATGTGTATGTGTGTGTGTGTGTGTGTGTGTGTGTGTGTGTGTTGGTCGCTGTGCATTTGCGAAAACCTTCAAATTCAAATCCCAATCGTTTTAACATAATTTCAGCGCATCTTCAGCTAACCTAAGATAATAAAACCAGCACAACAACAACAACAGCAACAACAAGAGTCCATCCCGCTCAAAAAAAATACACGCAACTCACCAGCGAAAACTTCAACAAAAGTAACAAAATTTTTCAAATTACTTTTCGTGTCCCCTGGAGGCGCATAACTCATTCGCGCCACAAACAACTTAAGTGGCATCGTTAACAGCGTCAGTTGCTAACGTTGCCATTGCTGTTGTTGCTTATTTTTTGGTGGTTTTCTTATTGTTGTTGTTGTTGTTTGCTTCCTTGGCAAGGGAGCAAAAGCTGATGATGTGGCAGTGGCAGTGGCTGTCGCTGTCGCTGATGTGGCGTTGGATGCTGCCGCTGTTGCTGCATTCAGCAACACAGAGCGTGCCAGTCAACACAACAGCAACAACAACAACAAGAACAGCAAATACCATTGTAAAAAATGTAAACACAAACAACTCACACACACACATACAACCAATGCACTTCCATACGTTGACAACCCAGCAGCGCCTTGGAAGCGATACACGTTTCATTGGCAACATTTAAGAAATTTAATAAAAAGTTGGACTAAATACGTTTAATAAAATTATTTTGTAAAAATGCTGCTGCAAGTAAGCAGTTCTGTATATTTGATGGTCTCTTTTGAAAATACAGAATTTCTCAAAAGTTATGTTCTAACTTTGACAGAATTCATTATTTGAATCTCAAATATCAATAAATTTCATTGAATTTTCTTTAATCTGTATATTGATTTCTCTCATATTTTTTAACACAACTTTATAACACAGTTTGCACATTGTTGCTGAAAAATGTTTATAAACAATGTTTATAAGCAATGCCCACATATTAGTCTAATTTTTAGAAAGTTTTGTAAAACTTAACTTGCTGAAAAATGTTTATAAGCAATGTTTATAAGCAATGTCAACATATTAGTCTACTTTTCAGAAAGTTTTGTAAAACTTAACTTTAAACTTTGCAATGCCAGTTTCCACATTGTTGCTGAAAAATGTTTATAAACAATGTTTATAAGCAATGTCAACATATGAGTCTACTTTTTAGAAAGTTGTGTAAAATTTAACTTTAAACTTTGCAATGCCAGTTTCCACATTGTTGCTGAAAAATGTTTATAAACAATGTTTATATAAGCAATGTCAACATATGAGTCTACTTTTTAGAAAGTTGTGTAAAACTAAACTTTAAACTTTGCAATGCCAGTTTCCACATTGTTGCTGAAAAATGTTTGTAAGTAATGTTTATAAGCAATGTCAACATATTAGTCTACTTTTTAGAAAGTTTTGTAAATTTTAACTTTTAACTTTGCAATGCCAGTTTCCACATTGTTGCTGAAAAATGTTTATAAACAATGTTTATAAGCAATGTCAACATATGAGTCTACTTTTCAGAAAGTTTTGTAAAACTTAACTTTTAACTTTGCAATGCCAGTTTTCACATTGTTGCTGAAAAATGTTTATAAACAATGTTTATAAGCAATGTCTACTAATATTAGTCTACTTTTTAGAAAGTTTTGTAAAACTTAACTTTAAACCAGTTTCCACATTGTTGCTGAAAAATGTTTATAAGCAATGTTTATAAGCAACTTTAACTAAACTTATCTTTAAACTTTGCAATGCCTGTTTCCACATTGTTGCTGAAAAATGTTTATGAGCAATGTTTATAGGCAATGTCAACATATAAGTCTACTTTTTAGAAAGTTGTGTAAAACTAAACTTTAAACTTTACATCGTCATGCAATGCCAACCAAAACTATCAAGCCACATGTTGCCAATCATGTTGCTAAACATGTTTCACTAACTGAACCGGCTAAGTGCTGCGGCATTTTTTCGCTGGGCTATTGCATACAATTATACGCATTCAACTGTGCGACTATGCATGATGAATGTTTTTTTGGTGAGTTTCCTTTGCACTTGGCAGCGAATATGCAGAATATTAAGTCGCGCAATGAAGGACATCGCATACGTGCAACATTCACCCCAACAGCGAAGCAACACTTGGGGGGGCCGCACTCTCCGAGCACTTATGCGCAGTTTTTGAACGTAGAAGACAATTCATTTTTCGTTCTGCATATTCGGCGAGGCGAACGCACTGTCGGAAGTGGCTGGTGTGCGCTGAAAGAAAGCAAAAATCAACTCAACGCGGCTGATGCATTGTGCAGTAAATACGCCCAACTATGTTGTTGTTGTTGTTGTTGTGGCTTACGCTTGGCTGACTGTTCGGTAACAATGAATGACGCGTACATGCAGCGGCATTTATGTCGTTGTTGTTGTTGTTGTTGTAACTCTTGCTATGGCTCGCTTCTTGCTCCCTACACTTCCGGTTCACATTCGCACACATACAAACACACGAACACATTAATTTCACATGCAAAACTTTACTGCACAAGTTGGCATTTTTTTGCAGCTCGCACTTTATTTGCAGCTGTCACTATTTGCTGCTTTATTTTGCTGCGGTGTTGCCAGTTGTTGTTGTTGTTGTTGTGACATTGTCGTTTAATTTTTTTGTGTTTTTGTTTTGTGCCGACTGTTGCTGTAGCTGCGGTTGCGTTGGGCTATGTTGTTGGTTGCTTTTGCTGTTGTTGTTGTTGCTGTTGACGTCTGCCCGCATGACTCAAGCGACAACATAACCGCAACAACATAAGTAAGATGCAAATAAACCATAACAACAGCAATCATAGTAGTTGTGACAACTACAACAACAACAACAACAACAGCAATAGTAGTAAGAACAAGTCGAGTACATGTATTCTGATAATAATTTCATCATTATTCATTTCGAGCGACGGTGTGCACTGGCTGGCCGTCTCATTCCTCGCGCCTCGTTTCGTCCTTGCCGTCGTATTCCGTCTTCGAAAGACAACCACTGCAAAGTGACATTCTTTTTTCGTATTCTTTTTTGCTGCCCTCACCACTGGCCACACGTGCGCACACAATGCGGCGGAGTGCGGCGCCTGTGGCACACAGCTTGGCAGTTATCCTGACATATTTAACGTGACCGAATCTGCTCAACTTGTGACAGTTTCTGCTAGTGATGATTTATGACAGCGTTTTTAAATATTTGCGTACTGCCTGGCTGTCGTTGTGGCACTCGGGCCGCCTTTGCATTGCGGTCTGCCATCGTTTTTGGCGGTCAGATGCAAATGCCCCCTTCGATTGTCCTCGGGTGAATTTTGATCATTATTGATTTTTTTCGCTTCGTCTTTCAGTCGCCGCTTGTCATTGCATTGTAATTTCGCAGTGAAATGGAATTTTCCGTTCGCGTATTGTCAGTGTGTCGTTTGGCCGAGTTCGTTAATTATGCAACTGTCAAAGTGTTTGCTGAAAAGTTGTGAGCCACAAGAGCCAACAACGCTTAAAGACTCTGTGCGACATAATGCTAAAAAAAAATATCAAATAAAAAACATATAAAAAGACGAGAAAACATTGTCCTCAACTCTTCCCATCTTCTAATTTTCACAGCAATCTAAATGTAAACAATTTTAATTTTAACTCAACACATTCATTATGTCTGTGTTCAAAACATTCTATCCTTCTAGGCCGCATTGTGCGCCTAAAGCAATCCAAAATAATGCCCAAGCTCACCATCGTTTCCCATTTTGTTGCCCGCTACAGCGCAATAAATTCACTGCTTAGCGGTCGACCGCTTTTAATCAGCAAACAAATCTGTCATTTCCTGCAACAGCGATTTTCCAGTGCCAAAAGCAACGCCCATAAACGCCGCCACCGGATTTGCCACTTTCACTGCTCAGCGCCAATCGTTGGCACATTGGCCGGGCACACAAGGCGAGCAACGAAAAACGAAAAGCGAACATCGAAAAGGTCACAACATTCAGTGTCAATCAGAGTGCGCCATAAAAGCGTTTCGCGCAGCCAAACAACCAACAAACCAATTCAACGTAATCATAAATTCACAAATTTCACTTCCGACAGCCGCACCCAGCGTCAGCGCACGCAGCTCGCAACTCGTTCAACGGCCCAAATCTGCAGACTGCACACACATTCGACCGCGCACGCAATGCGCCGACTTGGCCTAATGTGCTGGATGGAAATTTATGCGCGTCGAATGTTTGTTGGCCGCAATTAAATTTGCGGCCACGAAATTGAAGCAAGTCAACTGGACGGCCGCCGCTGCACGACGCGCACCAGCCAGGCGAGGCGTCGCGTCGTCACTTCGGGCGCCACTTTACGAGCCATTCGGAGTGAAATGTGAACGAGTGCCAGTTACATGAAAGTTTCTGCTAATAAATTGAGTTTTATGCATATTTAATGGGTTCGCCCAGCCGTAAAGCTGCCCGGGCGTATGAGTAACATTTAATTAAGAACTGCATTGATCGCAGCAACTTTACGCTCGTTTCGGAGTGTAACAAAAGTGTAACAGTTTATGTGAAAACTTTGAGTGAAAACCTCAAGTGAAGACTTGAAGACTTGAAATTTTTGCATGCTGCGCGTCGCTGCGGTCAAGGCCGCACACATTTTATTGCAGCAGCCAACAATTAGTGAAATGTTGTAGCAATTTAAGCATTAAGTTTGGTGCATTTTAAAATTGTGTGCGCCTAAACGTTGCCGCAATTACAAGTCAACAATTAAATGTTACGCATACGCCATGTGGGCACACATTGCACAAACTAGTTTCTTGTTTGGTTGTGCGTATTTTACAAAGACGCATTAATTCTACTAAACACAAATGTAAATGGGTACTTGGAAAGCGACAACAACAACAACACGGAGGTGCAGCAAAAAGTAGCAACAATAAAAAATAATTACAAGTATGTAGCGGCAGAAAATATGCGCACAACCAGACTTTATGGCGAGCACTTTTGCCATTTAAACGGCGCATATCTGAGCGAGCGCAGGCCGACAGCCAGTCGAGCAGTTAGTCAGAACGTTATGCGGGCATTTAGCAGGCACTCCTTGCGAGCATTATTTAAAGTCCGCATGAGCCGCAAGTAGGCCAAAATAATTACCGCATAACAAATCAACTTGTCATATGCCAACTCATAATCACACGCACACAACGACAGTTTGCGCATTAAATGCCCGCAACAACAAAAACGATTACATTCAGCCAACAGCAAATTGTGGCCGCTATCTACTCGGCCGCGCCCAGAGCCGCCGCATAAAAAACCAAATGCCAAAGGCAGCCAGCTAACAACAATGCTTAACGGTACACACGTAAATGCAAATTATACTTTTACATGTGTTTGTGTGTGTGTGTGTTTAGGCTTTGAATAATTCATTATTGGCCACGGCAAAAGTTCTCAAGAAATACGCTCGCGGCCCAATGATTCATTGATTGTTTCACTAGAAACGTTCGCCGTATAATTGGTTAACAATTGACACAAATTCTTGGGCGCTTCATGTGTGTGTTTGTGTGTGTTTGCGTGTGTGCATGTCGCATAAATGATGCACTCCCCACGCCACTCGCAGCTGAGCATTGTTGTCACAAAGACGCTTCGGCACGACAGTAGTCGCAATTCAATTATTCATGCGGCTGCTTCGCCTGAATTTTGCAATCCTCCTCTAATTGCACGACACACAAAGCAATTGATTTGCATTGCAATCGGTTGAAAATGGAAATGCGGGCACATCGGGGTCACTTGCATGCATAATGGGTCGTTAAAAAGCCAAACATTATGACGATTGTGTGCTGAAAAATGCATTTCGCCGAATTGCTGAACAATTTAGTGCAAATTATTTCACAATTTTGCGCATAATTGCGCATAAAAAGCGCTGCACTAATGTTGCGTATACGTAACGTATACCCGAACCGAACTATCGAAACTATACAAGCTTCCATTAGCTTCAATATTCATTAAGTTATGGTCAATGATTTTCTGATTTATTGCAGCTGCATGAGCGCACTTTAAGGCATCAACTCTTCTTTTTTTTCTTTATAAATTTAAAGTAAAAAATGTCTAAATTTCAAACTCACTCACTAAACAATCATTCACTTTTTAGTTGAACCTCGTAACTGTTGCCTTCAACAGGAAGTTGTAGCAAACATTATGCCAGTACAGTTACTCATATGCTGCACAAACTCACACACTCACACTCGCACACGTATAAAGATTATATATAGCAGTCGTTGTCGACAGGCCATCAGCAAGCAAATTAATCCAATTCGTCAAGATTTTTCACATTTGCCAGCAACACTAATCATTCTTGTCAAACAAAGCATAGCATACACACACACACACACATTTTAGCTCACAGATGTTTGTGCATGAGAATGTGTGTGTGTGCCATATACGAGCTTGATGGCATGTCTGTTTTAGCGTCAACCCGTCAAAAGCGCAACAGCAAACGCTTCTTGCTCGCACTGCCCAACGCAATTTTGCTTCGCTGAGAGAGAGAGTTTTGATTACTTCCTTTTATTTACTTGCTCTATGCCCTTTTTCACAGGTTTTTTTTTTGCTCATACTACGGTGGCCTTGTGTGCTGCCATTTCTAAATAATTTTAGAATTTTTTTCAGAACTCTTTTGCTCGACGTGGGTTTTCAGCTTTAATATGTTTGAATTTTTATCATATTACGAGTATAAGTATAAATATATATTTTAATATTTATTTATTCATTTATTTATTTATTTATTTAATTATTTATTTATTTATTTATTTATTTATTTATTTATTTATTTATTTATTTATTTATTTATTTATTTATGTTTTTATTTATTTACTTATCTATTTATTTATTTATTTATTTATTTATTACAAATTGCTCAGAATTAAGTAACAATTTATACAGACTAACAAACAGTAAACTACTGTAAAAATTAAATATTTATATTACACCGTGCGACAAAAGTTAAACTCCATATGACCGTGAAACTAGAGACCAAATAAAGTAGTACTGCGTACTCAGTTTTTCATTTCTACACCCTTTGTCCTTGTAAAAGGACTTAAAAATTTTGAAGGGGATAAAAAATAAAAAATATACAAAAAAATACTTAACTTCGTTAGAATATGGCGATATGTATATCAAATGAAAGAAGAAAGGCTCAAGAATTTAAATAAAATTTATTTTTTATCTATTTGTAAAAAAAGGATATGAAAAAGGTCCTTTGAATAATTTAATCCTTTATATCCTTGAAAATTTACATCGCATTTTCTTGAAAAGTAAGTATGTTAAAACCCAAAATCTCCTTGATCACGTGTCAAAATTTAATTATTCTCACTTCATAGATTTTGTATCTTTTTATTATTTAAAATAATGAAACTCAAATAAATTAGAATTTTTGGACTTCATTAGAATTGCAGCTTTCGCCTTTTTTTAATAACTTTCGAACCAATACAGTTAGAGTAATGAAATTTTGACACGTGACCAAGGAGATTTGGGGTTTTAACATACTTACTTTTCAAGAAAATTCTATATAAATTTTCAAGGATATAAAGGATTAAAATTTTCAAAGGGCCTTTTTCATATCCTGTTTTTACAAATTGATAAAAAATTAATTTTATTTAAATTCTTGAGCCTTTCCTCTTTCATTTGATATACATATCACCATATTCCAACGAGGTTAAATGTTTTGTATATTTTTTTAATTTTGTATCCCCTTCCACATTTTGAAGTCCTTTTAAAAGGACAAAGGATGTAGAAATGAAAAACTGAGTACGCAGTATTACTATATTTGGTCTCTAGTTTCACGCACATATGGATTTTTTCCGGTGTGAAAAATGCTGTCGCACAGTGTTATAAACCTTTTCAGCCAATTCTTAAAACCGTTTTTAGATAATGAAAAATCTAAAGAATGTGAGTATAAGTTAGCCTCAGTAAAAGCTCGCACATTTCTTTGGTACTCACAGCTCATTTTTAATTATTTGAAAATTTTATTAAATTAATAGAATTTTTCATATTAAAAGTTTGGTACAAAAATATTTCCAATTTCTTTTGTATTTTTGCATATTTCCATTTAAAGTCCTTGCAATTTTCCACATCATTCGACTAGCACAACAAAATACTTAACTTTGCCCAGTTTAATGAGCAAATAATTGCCACTGCTCTCAACCTCTTAAGCCAACTGACTTTTGCCTTCCCTCTTCTCCTCGTTCGTCCTCATCTTTAGTGCCATTGCACTGTCCACTAATTTGCCTTCATCCATTCGCCTCTGCGACCACGCGCCACGCTTTTTCAACCAGCTGGCCGCTTACTTTAGTTCCGTTCATTGCTCACGTTTCAACGACCAGCCGACAGCATTCAGCGACACGCTGTCAGTGCTTACAACCTGCCCACTTGCCGTACGTCTCTGCTCGCCTCCGCCTCCGCCTTCTCATCTCTACTTGGCTTCGTCTTTCTTTTCAAGATTGTGCGCCGTTGCGCTTTGAAAGCTTGGCGTTCGTTGTGATTTTTGTAGAAAATTGATTTGGCATCTGCAACAAGAGCAATACAGCCATGAGATCTTACATGTACACGCTGTGTGCGCACATTGCTGCTGATGACACACACACACACACACACACACTCAGACAGCAACAACAAGAGCTTCCACAGCAGAGCTGCACAAGTTTGCATTCATGTGCGCGCTGTGATTTCTCACTGTTCGACTGGCAGTGAAGCGCGCGAGCACATGTTGTTGCTGCGCCGAGGCCAGACAGCGACAACGGCCCGAGTGGCAGCAAAATCTCAAGCAGATTTTTCCATTAACTCAAGTAATCAATCTTTGTGCAGTGCTCAAGCGCCGAGCGACGTGGCGGTGAATTATTTGCGCGCAACGCACGCCGCCAACGAACGAACGCAGATTATGGCCAACACACCAAAGGATTAATTTGCACGTATTGGCCGCCGAAATGGCCGACAAGGGCCAAGTAATAATGAGCTGCTGCTGCTGCTGCTGTTGCGGCTCCAGGTTGCAGTAAATGGCGTTTGTATTGTTCGTATTTTTATTAGATTATTCAAGCTGGCAGCAAAGAAGCGAGAAAAATATTTGTTTACTTCTGACGAAGCGCTGCTTGAATATGGAAAAACCGAAAATTGTTGCAGCTTTAGTTGTCAACCCGTGTCAGCTGAAGACAACAACAGACTTTTGTATTGATTGCTGGAATAATGAAAGTGACCGCCAACAATGAGTATTGGGAATTAAGAATAGTAAATTAAAGTCGCTGACACAAGTAGGGTGACGAAAAAAATTTGGTTCAAATCAGATAAAATTGGTGAAAGTGATGTGGGTGGTTTGATGTATGAATAGAGATGGCTGGAAATATGGCCAATTATATAAAAGGATACATACGGATAAGGGGATAGTTTGGTTGATAGGGCGAAGTGGTGACAATAGGAGCAATTTTAGGCCATATTGTGATACCAAAGCAAGGCTGGAGTCAAAGAAGTAAATAGGTGGTTGGGAAGACTGGAGAGTAAAGAGTCAAGCGAGATTGTAGGCAGATAGATATACATAGAAAAAACAATACAGAGATGAGTAATGTTTCCGACATACAATTAGCTCCAATGCGCAGTTTTGAACCCACATTTTTGGTATTTACGATCAGTTATTCAGACCATCCTGAACCCTATTTTGTAGCCAATTATTTTGTAGCCAAGATGTTGATGAAATCCTGCGTTAAGCATTTTCCTGCTAAAGAGTAGAAGTAGGGTTACAGATATTCAGTTAAAGAGATTTAGTAGTACACTTGTTGAAAGGTGCTGCAGTAAGTGTGCTTGAAATTTGCCAACCAATGCTCTGAAATGTAGGTGTTGTTCCATATAGGACCTTCGGCATATCTGGGCTGATAATAGAAAGTTCATGGTCAAAGAAAATAACTAAATGAATGCTGTGTTCAGTGATCTATTCATCCCACTTCTAGTCCCATTCTTTCCTTTTTCTTATCACTGCAGAAAGAAGAAAACTGATGAGACAATAATGAACATAGACAAGTAGAGCGGCAGGTCTCCTTGTTGAGAACAGTAAAGAAAACAGGGAAGAAAATAATGCATGCATTGGTTATTTTGATTGTTTAGAGTGGTAACTCTAACATTATTAGTTCGAAAGTTATTAAAAAAGGCGGAAGCTTCAATTCAAATGAAGTAAAAAATTCTAATTATCAGTATTTCAAATAATAAAAAGACACAAAATCAATTAAGCGAGAATAATGAAATTTTGACACGTGATCAAGGATATTTTGGGTTTTAACATACTTACTTTTCAAGAAAATTCCATATAAATGTTCAAGGATATAAAGTATTAAAATTTTCAAAGGACCTTTTTCATATCCTTTTTTTACAAATAGATAAAAAATCAATTTTATTTAAATTCTTGAGCCTTTCCTCTTTCATTTGATATACATATCGCCATATTCAAACGAAGTTAAGTATTTTTTATATATTTTTATTATTTTGTATCCCCTTCAAAATTTTGAAGTCCTTTCAAAAGGACAAAGGATGTAGAAATGAAAAACTAAGTACGCAGTATTACTATGTTAGGTCTCTAGTTTCACGCCCATATGCATTTTTTCGGGTGTGAAAATTTTGTTTATTTATGCCCCGATATCGAATAAGCGCTTGAACGCCGTTTTGTTGCCACTATTCCCGGTTATTTTTCTCAAAGGTGATTAATTCTCTCGGTAATCTGTTTCTTAAAGCCACTCCGAGAGGTTAACGAAGGCAAGAAGAAGAATTGCTCGCTGGGTTCACTTCGCTATGCCTTCGAAATCAGTGAAGAATGGCTTTCCCAACGTTTTCCACCTTCTTTCTCGATAGAACCAAACACGCTTAGAGAAAGTGGAAGAAGGTGTTTTCTTGTCCAAATTTTTTTCCAAGTAAGACTCGAATCATTAAGGCATTTTCTGGAGGTCTGTGGATATACTCTATTTGTGTCTGAGCCAAAGTGATCTGTTGATTTTGCATGATTTTATTCTCAAACATCATTTGTTCAAGGAATTTCTAGGATCGTGATTAAACTTAGTGGAGCGTGAACCGCCAACGCTTTACTATCATTAAGAGAGTGAAGCCTTCGTTACCGTCGATATTTTTGTGCTTCGGCACTCAATCAGAATAACTCTGACCCAAGGAGCCAGCTTTGTGAACACCTCTTTGCATTCGAGGTTTAGTTTAAATAACATAATAGCCGAGTTCAGTGCTTTTAACGCAGTGGACTTTCAGGTAGTGGGCTGATCTCTGTCTTGTAGGAAGTAGCCATCAGTCTAATCCTTCAAGCCTTCTTGATGGCAAGCACTTCCACCTGAGAGACACTTGCACTATCTCAAAATCGAATTATTGAAATTAAGCATAAAATTATGCTATATCGTTGTTGACACAATGTTCCACTACCACCTGCTGACACGTTCTTTGACACTTATAATCTCTAAACATTTATTCGGGTGCTCAAAAGTTTCATTGCCATTTTTCTATTTCTCCTTAACCCTTTCGCTACAGGTTTTTACTGGGGAAAGTTAAAATTTTAAATTTTACGTTTTAGGCTTCTATGTGGTTGCAACATTCCATAAGCAATTTTTTAATTTTTATACTCGGACCCTGTATTTTAGAGTGTTTTTCTATGAGAGCAACCACATCGTTGTGGCTGTAATAATTACTTAAACATAAAACTTTTTACGCATAATGAAAATTTTTATATTTCTTCATTTACTTCAGCCAAAATTAAAAGAAAATGTATCTACATAAATTGAAAGAAAACGTTAAATTAAAAAGTTATCTAAAGTTTTCTGCTTCTTCTTCCTTTACTATGTCAAGATATACCATTAAAACAACGTGTATACTTCTCTTCTTAAAACTTAAATATTCAGTTTATTAATTTCGTATTTTTCCTAAAACTTCAAACTATTCTAAGGCCCAACAAAAAAATGTATTCTTGCAACCATAGAGGATGCAGACGTCCACAAAGTAGCATGTTGCCATATGGCAACAAAATAGCGAAAGGGTTAAACATAAAACTTTTTACGCATAACACAAATTTGAACATTTCTTCATTTACTTCAGCCAAAATTAAAAAAAAAAAATATCTAAATTGAAAGAAAACGTCTAATTAAAAAGTTATCTAATTTTTCTGCTCCTTCTTCCTTTACTATGTCAAGATATACCATTAAAACAACGTGTATACTTTTCGTTTTTAAACTTTAATACTCAGTTTATTAATTTCGTATTTTTCCAAAAACTTCGAACTATTCTAAAGACCAACAAAAAATTTATTCTTGAAACCACAGAGGGTTCCGACGTCTACAAAGTAGCATGTTGTCATATGGCAACAAAATATCGAAAGGGTTAACCAATGGATATGAGGAGAAAATACATATGGAAAAAGATACAAATTTAATTTATTAATTTTAAACATTTTTTTTTTCTCTGCTTTTTTATTTTTCATGCATTCCATTCATTCTCTATGAGGATTGTAAATGAACATTGAGTGCCTTTGAGTGTCACTCAGCAATGCTTGACAAGTGTTTACTGCGTGCTCAGTGGAACTGCACTTAATTGCACCAACTACAAACACACACTCACACACACTTATAGCTTGCACACATGAGAGCATTCGATTGCCTGTAATAACATTTGACCACAAATTATACAGCAGACAAACAAACAAACACAAACGAACATTTGCTGGCACTCACACCATGACATATGCCACTGCACGCAAACAAACACAGCGAAATCAGCGAACTAATTAAATTGCATGCGGTCGAAAGCGTGTCGAGCCTTCAGCGACAGCGACAGCGATGTTAATAAATTTTGACATTAGGATAAGCTACCAACGAAATTTATAAAGCGTCGACGCAACAACAACAAGCAAAACAAACTAACCATCCAGTCAGTCAGTCAGCCAGTGCAGTTGACTTGCTGCGACAGACAACAAACCATAGAAATGTTAGGTTAGGTGCAACTGCAGGCGGCGGTGCGGCGGGGCGCGGCACATTATAATTAACCGACGCATTAAATGTAAGCGAATTTGTGCAAAGTGTATGCGGTTAAATTTAATTAAGTGTTAAAAAGCTGGCATGCAAATAAAATGCGACTACAACAAACAAAAACAACAACAGCAACAGACGCCATGGCGTTTAATTAACAAATAGCATTGAACAAATAAAATTGTGAAGCGCATAAAATTATGCATTTGCGCAAATTAAATGCGATTAACTGCCGATTTTTTTTCATAATTATTTATTTTAGTTTTTTACACTTTGGCTTAAATGGTTCTTTATGAATTTATTTGTCGCACATAAAATTGTTCGTAAATTCATTCAATTCATTTGCATTAATTGCGCGCCTGCGGACTGTTTGCACAAATCTTTCAACCGAACACTCGGTGCGTTCAATTTGCGCTTAAAAAAGGCGAAACAAAACACACATTAACACTTTTGCACACACACACAAGCCGCCATGCTTTACTGTTGGTGGCATTTTTCACGACCTTCACGTTTCACGTTTATGCAATTTTTTTGCATGTGTATTCACCTCGAACCAACGCACAGCGCGTGCGGCAATAAGTTGCGTTACGCCGAGCGATAAGCGATAAGCGCTCGAATCCGCTTTCGGCAAATTGAATTCAGCGCAAACTATTCGCGCAGCGAAACTTTACAGCACACAAGCACACACTCGAAACTCAATCGAAAGGCAGAGCTTTTTCAAAACTACCACACATACACACACACACACATACACACAGCGGTGTTTACGCGCATATCGCAAATCTCATATTCGATAATAAAATCCATGACAGACTACGCGCGCTGCATGCAAACACAACGAAAAGCGGATAAACACCGCACAGACACACTCACACACTGAAATCGCAGTTGTAGTGAACGCACAGCAGCGGCCGACGTTATTGTGCTCAAGTCAAACGAAATATTATATATAAATATAAATATATATTTAAATTATATAAATATTCTGGAGTTAAAGTTGTCATACTTAGTTCTGGTCTTTCTGTGTCGAATGAAATTGATGCCAAATGCGCAAACCAGGGATTGAGTTTGTAAAGTCATACACCGAAAATTTGCAAAGGATCAGAGCAGAGGAAAATGAAAAAGTCCTATTTGCCGACTGGCTACACTGAATCACTCCGTTGTCCATTAACTTTTTGCTCTACGTCTTTTTAAAGAGCTGCAGCTTCTAAATACAACAAAAAGATCACAATATATATTTTTGGAATTCATTTGCCATCAGACCCTAATAGATCTTTTCTAACCATTCTTTAGCAAAATAGTTTCCATTTTCTGCTCTTTATGAAGAGTGAAAACTTCAAAATAGAGTAACAACTTCACAATATATCCATCAGCTACGAATCTGTAACCTCGGGTTACTTTTATTTTAGTTACTTTGCCTCTAGAACCATTTAGACAGAATCTCTCAAACCTTTCTTGAGCAGAACAGTTTTCAAAGCAAAGTTCAATAGGTGACAAGAACAAAGATTGACGTCCTTGAGATCACGTAGGAATTATACTGAATAAAATCCTTCATGCATTGACAAGGCTCCAAATAATATTTGAACTTTCTTTACACATTTTTGCAAGCTTTACAAGACTACAAACTATCAGCCATCCAACGTGTAGAGGAACCCAATTTTCTTTAAACTGTCATCACATTTTATGAATGTTTCCATGATTTCGAGTGATAGTTGGACGAAATTTTTATTGATTTTTCTTACCCTTTTGAAGGAATTTCCACTTTTAATGGCTCACTCAGTGTCTGCAAATCATTAAATTAAATTCTAAAAATTTCAAATCAAAAATTTTCACAAATCTCACTCTTTCAATACCTCAACAATTCCATTCAAGGCTTCATTACCTTAAATTAAATTCTAAAAATTTCAAATCAAAAATTTTCACACATCTCACTCTTTCAATATCTCAAAAATTTCATTCAAGGCTTCATTAACTTAAATTAAATTGTAAAGTTGTAAAAATTTCAAATCAAAAATTTTCACACATCTCACTCTTTCAATACCTCAACAATTCCAATCAAGGCTTCATTAACTTAAATTAAATTGTAAAAATTTAAAATAAAAAATTTTTACACATCTCACTCTTTCCATACCTCAACAATTCCGTTCAAGGCTTCATTAACTTAAATTAAATTGTCAAGTTGTAAAAATTTCAAATAAACAATTTTCACACATCTCACTCTTTCCATACCTCAACAATTCCATTCAAGGCTCCATTAACTTTTTATTAATATTTTTGTAATTTTTGTAGCAACCCTCTGTAACTGCACACAACCCACTCATTTCATTTTATTAGCAAAAAATTCTTCAATGATTTATTGTTGCGCTAAGCTGCTCGTAGCTCACGTTTCATCCACTGTTCACCTTCGCCCACTGATTCTTAACAATTTGCGTCAAACGTTTACCGCCGGCCATCTAAAACTGTTACTAATAAATTTTGTGCCATAATTTTTTTTATAGAACCCAAGAAACTGTGCGTGTGCCAACTGTTGATGTGTTGGTGTGACGCCGGTTTTATTACGCACAAGCAGCATTTTTATAGTTTCGCCAAGTTTGCCAGCAATATTTACATTTATAATAGAATGCAACGCAATGATTTTATTGTTGGCAAAGTGCAAATTTAGTTCTGCTTGTGTTGTTGTTGTTGTTGTTGTTTTGTGGTATTATTGCATTGCTTGAAAGGTGAAAATGTCGTAAAAGTTTGCTTGTATGGAAGTTGTGAATATTTGTTGATGCAATTCAGAAATTGAAATGAATGAAATTTAGTTTAGAGAAATTTTATTGAGAGTAGAATTGCAAAGGAATGGAGTCGTATTCTAGGCAGCTTTATTCCATTTTTAGTACAAATAACATTTTTACTCAAAGTTAGTTATGGTTAGTGTGGATTTAGTAGATAATTAGTGGTCCATTGTTATTTGCACATTAGTTCTAAATTCTAAAAAAAAAAATAACATAATTCAATTTATATAATTTACTGTTATAATACTGTTGTCATAATACTAAATATTTCTTGAGCTATGAAAAGCAAAATTATTCAAGTTCAAAGATTAAATACGTAAAAATGAGGCACTCAATTTTAATTGACTCTTTCGCTATTTTGTTGCCATATGGCAACATGCTACTTAGTGGACGTCTGAACCCTCTGTGGTTTCAAGAATACATTTTTTTTGGTCCTTAGAATATTTTGAAGTTTTAGGAAAAATATGAAATTAATAAACTGAATATTTAAGTTTAAAGAAGAGAAGTTTTTTAATGGTATATTTTAAAATAGTAAAGGAAGAAAAAGCAGAAAAATTAGATAACTCTTTAATTTGACGTTTTCTTTCAATTTAGATACTTTTCTTTTTAATTTTGGCTGAAGTAAATGAAGAAATATTCAAATTTTCGTTATGCGTAAAAAGTTGTATGTTTAAGTAATTTTTACAGCCACAACGATTTGGTTGCTCTCATAAAAAACATTCTAAAATACGGGGTCCGAGTATAAAAATAAAAAAATGTCTTATGGAATGTTGCTAATAAAACCACATGGAAGCCTAAAACGTAAATTTTAAAACTTTAACTTTCCCTAGTAAAAATCTGTAGCGAAAGGGTTAAATAGCCTAAACAACCAAGACTTTTATCATATATAAATTTTTAGAAATATTTTCATTTCCAAATACTTGGCATTGTCTATTGAGAGATCAATCACCAAACAAGTATTGAGATTTCTTGGTTAACTCAAATGTCCTTCAAATTTTATTCCGAGACATTAACTCTCTCAAAAGTTTCATATCATTCAGGCGAACCTATTGACTGACAGTCACACGGTATGTCTCTCCGATTCTCCTAGTGGACCTATTTACAAACATACACACACACATCAGTGGCACACAGGATTTTATTTTGGGGGGAGGATTTGCTTGCAACTTTTGAGCCGAATACCATTCGAAACCATATTTTGTACTAGCAATTTTTGTGTTTGGGCGGTTTGAACCCCCAACCCCCACCCCTGTGTGCGCCACTGACACACATTCTTTTCTGTTACCTTAGTTAGGGTTAAGGTCCCAAACTGACGGAATCTTGGCTCGTTTCTGTACAAATACAACAACGAATACACCTTTTCCTGAACACTTATACCTCTTTCTTTCCACCTTTTTTAACTCTCTTCTTCTGTATAGTAGAAAGACTGCAAATAAGAAAAGTCTTGAATAGTAATCACCTACTTGCAGAAAAACCCAACACACTATGCCACTTTTCGAATACTTTTTCAAGCTCTGCAAATTCTTAGTATTCGCTAACTGCCTTCAAGTATGCCACACATAACAAATTAATGAAATCACTTTACTGCATCATTTTACGATGCAATAAGCCATAAAGTGAATGTTCGTATCGGTGCCGCGCAGTCCGCCTTCGCGCAGCAGTCAATCCGTGCACACAACACAAACGAGCTGCACGAAATGAGCAAATAAACTCGAAGCGCCCACAGCCGCGACATTAAGTATTTATAACACACACACACACGCACACATTTATTTACGCACTTTTGTCGTTTTGCGCGTCCAAATGAAGGCAAAACAATAAATTTTACATGAGCCAACGTGGCGTATACGCAACAAAGTGCTGGTGCAGTTGGAGCATTTATTTTAAAAATTATTAAATGTTAGTTTTTGTAGTCGTTACAGTTATCTGAACCTCCATGGTTGCCGCCCCTCGTGGCGCTGCGAAATGCCAACTGTCATATCTTCATCGTGTGGCAGCGCCGCGCCCAGTCGCCGTGTAAACAACGTGTTCGCCGGCCGCCGCGTGCAACATGCAACTCATCAATTCTGCTATGTTGTGGCAAATTTCAAACACCAGCGAGCTCGCTGCTTAGCGGAAACATTAAAATAGCGCAGCGCGCCGCCGCTCGTATCTCTGGCCGCGAGCGGAAGCGTCAATGGCATGTTGCGGTTAAGCACGCATACCCGGCGCCACCGCAGTCGCGCCGCTGATGTATTGAAATGTTCGCTGCTCAGAGCGGAATAACACAAGCGGCGAGCGCGCCGCCGCGGCGGAAATGGCGCAATTTATACATCGCGGAAATATGCGCGCCGGTAATGGCAAAAAGTTGCCGGTCCGAGCGTTTTCTGTTCTCGATGTCTCTCTGCACAACGACACACACACAGACATATATTTGTCTGTCTGTCAGTTTGTCTGGCTGTCAGCGAGTGGCGCTGCTTGTGCGTTCACTTTCGACTGTCAGGAAATGTAAGAAATGGCCAAACAATGCGTTTGACATGACAACCGCAACAAAAAGAACAACAACAACAACAACAAGTTGTATTTAAAGCCAGCGCAACCGAAAGCATTCGCGCTCGTTTAAGGCAAATTTTAACAAATGAACGTTTTCTCATTTCCGCTGCGCATTCATTTCCGCCTAAACGTTTTTGGCAACTTTGGTATTTGTGTGCAGTTTTTGTCTTTTGCGCTTTCAACGAGAGAATGTCATTAAAATTTGACAAAAAGCTTTGGGCTGCCAATAGTGCAGCGCTGTCCGTTGCGGCCGCTGCTGTCGATGCCCTCCGGCCAAATGAGCCAACTGAGTGGCTGAGAGCTTGGCAGAACAGTCGAGCATTTGCTGCATGCAATCTAGTAACAACAACAACATACAGTTGCAACTTGATTGCGGTTGAAATGCAATTTTTCCATCACTTTGATTGACATTCATTTCAATGGCGAATTTTATTATTGTAGTCGAAGCAAATTAATGTGGAATTTTGGTGCTCAAAAGAGAAATAATTAGTGTCTGACCGAATATTCGGTTTCGGTTTCGGCCCAAATAAGTGGTTTCGGTTTCGGTTTCAGTTTCGGCCAAAAAATGGCCGAAAACGAAACTTTCTGGAATATTTTTTACATGAACAGTGAAAGTGAACAGCTACTTAGTTAGTGCAGCCGAGCAGATATATAGTGAAAGGATGAGAAGCAGAATTTAAATGCCACCAATGCAAATAAACTCCTTTTTTAGAATATAATAATAAATTATTTAATTTTAAATATTAGCGAGTAAGGTACGAAAGGGTGATTTTTTTATGTTTATGTTTTAAAAAAATTAATTAATTGTTTTTATTAATACAGTCGTGTCTGGATATAGTGAACTAATTATTGCAAGGCCTGTTCACAGGTCAACATTTTTGTTCAAAAACTCGTTTTATTTGGTCAAAATACACTTTTTGTTTTTTGCTTGAAATTGCTTTCAAAATTTTTTTCAATATTTAGATGTTCTATGTCAAAATTTGGGTGTTCACTATATCGAGGTGTTCACTATATAGGGTGTTCACTGTAGCCAGACACGACTGTAAGTATTTATTTATGTTATGTTATGTCATGTTATGTTTGTTTGTTCTTTATTTACTTAAAGTAAAAAATGGTGATTTTGATGCTTGATGTGGTGATTTTTATTTCAACTATAAAGTTTCGGGTTCGGTTTCGGCCGAATATTAAAAAAAAACCGAGACTCGGTTTCGCCCCAAAAAAGTGGTTTCGGTCGGACACTAGAAATAATAAATTCCCATTGTGACTGCCTGAATGGGAGCAGAAACCCTGTGTCGCTGTCAGTGCATTTGCTGCCAATTGTCAGTTGTGTACACAGTTCGGCAGCATATTTGACTAACTCTATTTACTTTTGGCCTTTTGATTTGAACACGCAAGCCACCAACAGCCACGTCATACGGACACTCTGTCAGTTCTTTCTATTGACTGGCGTCAAAGTGAATTTGGCGCTTCAAAGCATAAACTAGAGGAACAAATGCACAGAATTTTTTCAGTGGCCAAAATGAAATAAACAAACCACACAATTTTGTATGTTAAAAGCAACAATGACAAAAAAAGATTTTTTTTTGACAAAGTAAAATATTTAATAGAGCAACATTGTCTACATTTTCATTGATGCCACGCGGCTTGTAATAAAGTTGACATTCTTGTACTAAAAATGCAATCAATTTTTTTTTTTTGTACATGTTAGAAAAAACTTGAGGCACTTTTAGGCGCTTGAAGCTCCCACATAACTTTTACACTCATTCTTGCATAACAACTCAAAAGGCTTTCAAACCTAAACTGTGCTGTAAGTTAACCCATTTCCAGCTATCACAGCCTATCAGCCTTTGACATCAAGCCTAAACTTTAACCCATTTCCCACTAGTTGGACAACTAATGAACTCTCATTGAATGCATAGATTAGTAAAATAACACTGTACAACAGCATTTCTGCAACAGAGTAACGACCGTATTTTTTTGAAAGAGGACGTCATTCAATCATAAAATCTGTTTATTTTATTAAGGAGAATTCTTGTTTGGAGACCACCTGAACTATTTTTCAATGGAAATTATTTTTTTTTTCAATATTCAACATTTCTCTCAACATCTCAAGCAGAGCTAGCAATTTATGAAAAAAGTATTAAATGAAGGTTAGGTGTTTAAGGTTTTTTATTTTTTTGGGGGAACTTTTGAGAAAGTTTTGTTGTTTGAAGACCACTCCTATTTTTTAATGAAGAATATTTTCCCAAAAGACAATATGGTATTTTTTTCAATATTTTACTCAATACAAGCTTTTTATGAAAAATTTTTCCAAAAAACATGAAAAAGGAAAGGGGGAGGGGGTTCATGTGTACACAAAAAATATTTACACTCTTAATGCAAACAACTTTGTCTTAGACATCAAAGTTCTAGCTCTTCAAGTTTTTATACTTTCAGTGTAAAAGTCTATAGGGACCCTTTAACATTTATGTGCAAATTACAATAAACTCAGACGTGCTGGACTATTACTTTGTTCGGCAAAAATGATCAGCATGACGTCTTCTTTCAGAAATATATGGTCGTTACTCTGTTGCACACAAATAGTTTAAAATTGTTGTACTGTGTAATCAATTCAATCACTCAATTTCCTCTATAAATGTGCGCCTTCTAGCTAAATTAATCCACAACTTATTGACTCATTTCTTTCATTCTTTGATCATGAAGAAGCAATCCAACTTTGTTCTTACAAAAATTAAAACATATATAAACTCCAATGCAACGCCCAACAGGCAACAACCGGTTAAGCTCGAAATTACTACAAAACCGACGCTTATCTTGAAACACTTTCAACCCGAGCACATAAAACACGACTACTGCCGCTCGCTGCCCCATCAACCACCACACTCGCTACTGCGCCATAAAACGCGCTACCGGCGCCTGCCCCTTCACCCTTTCAACCGCTTTTTAGTACAATTTTGCAGCACAACTCCTCGCCACATCGCTGCTGCCATTAGAGCGTCGCTGCTGCTGCTGCACGCGCAACTGTCGCACATAAAGCGCGCAGCAGAAAACCCAGCAGCCAAATCTGCTTCTTTTCATATAGTATATAGTGTTGTTTTTGTTGTTGTGTTTCGTATAAAAATCACGTAATGCTAATAAGAAGATAAAAACGCGCTTAATTCGTGAGACATGTGAATGAATGCTTTACGCGCGCGCGAGGACCACCAACGCCACTGCCGCCGCCGCCGCTGCAATATAAAAATTAAAACTACCAAATGATAGACAAAACCAAGAGTGAGGCCGCGCGTTAGTTCAGCGCGCTGGTAGCAGTTAAAAAATGTTCGCGTAAGCGTGCTGCAGCGGTTCGCACGTAAACGCTGCAATTTTATGTGGCAGCAATTTCGCATCAATTTGCGCTGCGCTCGCATACAAGTCGAGATAAAGTTATTTACACGAAGGTACATATGTATGTGTGTGGGTATGTATGTGCGTGTTGTTTATCTATATGTGCCAAATCGAGTGCAACAACAACGGTTTATGCCAATTTCGGTGAGCTTAGTGCAGTGCATTGGTGGCCTTAATTTGAGTGCAGCCAGTTAATGGAACTCACGTTTCGAAGTTTTTAAGTCGATATCTTTTGGCAGGTGTGCAAGCATAAATTGCCATAAAATACAAATTCAAAATTAACAGTTATGAAATTGCGCCATAAAAACGCCACAGCGCAACGCACTGCATGGCGTATGAGTGATTTTTCAACTCTAATAGATTGCAACTCAACTCTAATAGTTTGTTGATGAACAACGGGTTTTTTATTTAATAATTCAGCTCTATTGGCGCACTTTGTTTGTCGTCTGTTATGCGCTGCGCTGTTGGCATCGCTTTCAGTCGAGTGACCTCAATTGCCACAAGCAAAGCAATAAAGCAACCCATATCAGATCACTTCAATTAAAACACTACAACACGCTGCTAAACTGTTGCACTTACATACAACTGACAACAACCACAACAACAACAACAACAACTGCAATAAGGACAGCAACAATAAAGTGCAACAATGTGTAAACATATTTTTTCAATTAAATATTTAACGCATATTTGCGCAACATTAATACTTCACACACGCACACAAGCACACACATCAACAACAATAAAACTGCCAACAAATGCACATTTGTTCAGCGTAATAAACCAGCAACAACAATGACCGTACGAGTGCTGTTGCAGCGTTGTTGTGGCAATAAGTCGAGCACTGCTGCCGTTTGCCACATTTATGGTTCACATTTTCAAGTATGGCTGCGCTTATGTGTAAGTGTGTGTTGGTGTATGAATTCAGGTTGTTGCCGTTGCATGTTGTTTACTTACAACTAATCACATGGCATGCAACACATGCAAAGTTTAATGAAACGCGAGCAATTTAAATGTTGTCAGTTGTGGCGCTGAATTTTTTTTACTCACACCCACACACACACACACACACATACGTTCATGTATGTGCTTAGGTGTGAAAAACACGCAATTGCCACAAAAGCTGTAAGTACACTTGCACTCACCGTTTGCCGCCTGTGGCCTGCTTCACCTCCACAAATGCATGTTTTATTAAATTCCACATTGCAGACAAATTATTAAAATTGCTGCAATTGCAATTTTTTTATCTCCGCCCACATTGCCTTTCAACGATTCAGTGCCGCACTTTACATTCAAGCATGCTTTGGCTGCATTTTAATTTAATAATTTGCCATATAATTAGCGTATTTTTGCCAGAGTCCAGTACTGCGCCCAATTGCTGGCAAGTGGGTCACTCGAACGTCGAGTGGTGGCTGTTGCATTGTGCACAAAACGTGCCATGAATACTCACATTTATTCATTTATTTTTGTCTGTACAATTTGCCAACTCACTTAAAAACACACACACACACACATACACAGCAATACTTTACTGTTATTATTTTATGCTCGCACGCGCCACGCTTCATAATTCAATTGTTTCGCATTTGTTGCAATTGTTTAGGTGGCAATACTCGTAAAACGCCGTTCAGAATAATGCCACAAAAAATATTACAAAAAATACATAAAAAATAACAACAACAAAAAAATGAAAAACCTATAAAAAATTTAGAAAAACCACAAATTACACACACATAAATTGCTATGCAGTTAATTTGATTTAAATTACACGTTTAGTGGCATTTATTAAATTATTTAAAAATTGCATGCACGCCACTCGTGACCGTTGAATACATTTTAGCATTTGAACATTTAATTATGTAGTGAAAAATGTTGTCAATAATAGCAGAGAGCAGCATTTTTTCCAAGGATTTCGACATTTAGTTGGAAGTTTTTTAGCTGCTAACAAGTGGACTATAAATTAGCCTGAAAGTATGCAACGAAAAGTGGTTTTGTTGATGACAAGCAATAACCTCTGTAATTGTCTGTACAAGAGTGGCCAATCTTTAAAGAAACAATGAGACAGCAATGAGACAGAATCATGAATCGTGAATGAATGAGACCCGAACAAACTCAGAAGAAGTCAAAGTTGACATGGAAGAACCATCATGGAAAAAAGAACTTCCACTACTCGCCACTTCAGGAGTTATACTCATATCTTGACAGGACGATGATGGAGTAAACCAAAAGGCGCTGGAAACTACAGAACTGCATGTACTCTGTGACCGAAACAAAATCAAAACTGTGATAGTTGCAGTTGTCACTTGTCACAGAGGTTTTCGACTTCTTGAGAGACTTGCTTTGATCTGGTGTAATTATTGTTGTAGTTGCAAAAGCAATAAAGAATCTACTCTATTGTGCTAAATGAAAGGCTTTCAGGACATGTTATCACTTGAAGAAAATGAGGTAATAATCTGGAAATAGTTTGACTTATGTTACCAAAAGAAAGTCAAAGTTATATTGAAATTCTGCTCATATGCTCAGATGCAGCCCAGTGATTTCGACCACCATATTCTTTATTTTCTAAATGAACTCACATGCTTCAGATCCACTTACCATTGAGCAGTTAATAACTTCTTGTTCTGCAAAACAAACCAACAAACGTGAAATACACACAAAATGCAACACGCAATTTATGGCACAACTGATTTCACTGATAATAGTTAAATGAAATTAAGTTTGCTACGTGGAAGTGGAAGCGGTAAATTACTGCACGTCGCATGCCGCCACACCCACAAGCCGCTCAATGATACTTATGCATGCGTAAGGCCACATACAGCGAACCCAGTAAGAAATTTATGAAAACTTCCCCAAAGAAAAATTTGAAATTAAATCATTCGAAACAAATTCAAAACAAAACATTGCTCCTACAAATAAACTTCTTTATACATACGTGCAAAGGATTTTACATATTTCTTTTAATGCTAAAAATTATATAAAATATCAAAGCTCAGTGAAAGCTTTCCTACTTGGCATCGAAGCGCTGCCATGCGTTGTTTTTCAACCGGATTGTGTGTGGTTACGAACAGGAAATTTCCGTTTACCGCAAAATGCTTTTAAAGTATAAACATTCAAATGTGCAGCGGCGCACAATTTGTAGCCTCGAGTTAAATTAGCAAAGGCAGATGTAACAATTAAAAGTCATAAAGTATTTTTAATGGCATCGGAAAAGTATAAGAAGGCGTTAGCGGTGGCTTGTTTATTGTACGTGGAAGCTATTTTAATGTTTGTCAGCTTAAAGAAGACATTTTTTATAAATGAAGTGAACTGTGCAAGGAGTTATTTATTTTTCTGTTCCCCTTTTGCTACTTTTTCCTTTTAATCTTCTTCCTTTTACTCTACATTTTCTTCGAATTTGACTTCCTCCACTTACTACATCTTCGTCTTCGTCGATCTTTTTCTATCTTCTTCAATCTTCATTGACTTTCTTCTTCTTCATCTTATTCTTCTATCTGTTTCATCTTTTATCGTTTTCTTTAATTATCTTATTCTTCCTCAACTACTACTTCTTCGTCTTATTATTCATTTATCTACTTCTTTCTCTTCTTCTTCTTGATCTTGTTCTTCCTTGATCTTCGCTTGCCTTCTTTTTCGTCTTTTTTGATCTTTCTCAATCTTGCTTATTCTTCCTCTTTTTCATCGTTTTCTCCTTCTTACATCTGCATCTTGTTATTTCTCTTTTTCTACTACTTCTTCGTAAATAAAAAGAACAGTGCAAAGAGTATTTTTTTCTGTTCTGTTTCTTGTGCTACTTTTTCTTTTCTTTTTTCATCTTCTTCCTTTTACTCTACATTTTCTAGGTTTTTGACTTCCTCCACTTACTACATCTTCGTGTTTTTTGATCTTTTTCAATCTTCTTTGTTCTTCATTAACTTTCTTCTTCTTCATCATATTCTTCTATCTGTTTCCTCTTTTATCGTTTTCTTTAATTATCTTCTTCTTCTTCAACTACTACTTCTTTCATCTTTATCAATATTCTTTAATCTTTTCTTTCTTTTTTCTTTTTCTTCGTCTTACTATTCTTTCATCTACTTCTTTTTCTTCTTCTTCTTAATCTTGTTCTTCTTTGATCTTCGCTTGCCTTATTTTTCGTCGTTTTTGATCTTTCTCGATCTTGCTTATTCTTCCGTTCGTTTTCTTCTTCTTCCATCTGCATCTTCTTGTTTTTCTTCTTCTACTACTTCTTCGTAAATGAAGTGAACAGTGTAGTGAAGAGTAATTTTTTCTGTTCTCCTTGTGCTACTTTTTCTTTTTCATCTTCTTCCTTTTACTCTACATTTTCTTGGTTTTTGACTTCCTACACTTACTACACCTTCGTCTTCCTTGTTCTTCATTAACTTTCTTCTTCTTCATCTTATTCTTCTATCTTTTTCATCCTTTTCCGTTTTCTTTAATTATCTTCTTCTTCTTCAACTACTACTTCATTCATCTTTATCAATCTTCTTTAATCTTTTCCTTCTTTTTTCCTTTTCTTCTTCTTATTATTCTTCCATCTTCTTCTTTTTCTTCTTCTTCTTGATCTTATTCTTCTTTGATCTTCGCTTGCCTTCTTTTTCGTCTTTTTTAATCTTTCTCGATCTTGCTTATTCTTCCTCTTTTTCATCGTTTTCTCCTTCTTCCATTTGCATCTTCTTTTTTTGCTTATTCTACTACTTCTTCGTAAATGAAGTGAACAGTGCAATGTGTTATTTTTGTTCTCTTCCCCTTTTGCTACTTGTTCTTTTTTTTCATCTTCTTTTTTTCATCTATTTCTTTCTTCGTTTTTTCTTTCCTTCACTTACTACATTTTCGTCTTCATTCTTCTATCTTTTTCTTTTTTTTCGTTTTCTTTATATCTTTTCTTTTATATCTTCTTTTTCTTCAACTACTACTTCTTCCATTTTTATCAATCTTCGATCTTTTTCTCTTCAATAATTTTCATCTTTTTTTCGTTCTTTCTTAAGTTTCTCCTTCTTCTTCTTATGCATCATGTTCTTGTGCTTCTATTTCATATTAATCTCTTCTTCTTCCTTATCTTTTTTCTTCGTTCCCTTTTTCTTCGTCCTCTTCTTTCTCTTTTTGAATTTTATCATCATCATCTTCCCTTTCACCTTTTCTTCATCTTATTATTCTTCGTCTATTTCTTATTAATCTCTTCTTCTTCATCTTTTTCATCTCTTCTTCTTCTTCTTCTTCTTCATCTTCGTTTCTTCTTATTTATCTTTTTAAATGTTATCCTCATCATTATCATTTTCTTTTTTACCTTTTATTCATCTTATTATTCTCCTTATCCTCCTATCTTTCTGGTTATTCTTCTTCCACTACTGATACTACTACCACAACATCTTTTTTTTCCTCGAATTTTTGAGATCTTCGTCTTCTTATCTTCTTATCGCCTTTTTGGATAATCAATTTTTTTCTTCTTGTTTTTTGTTTTCCTCGAACCTTTTCGATCTTCATCTTCTTCAAAAAGATGGAGATTCTTCTATTATTCTTCTATGCATCTTCTCCTTAATTTTCTTTGTCTCAGTGTTCCTTCTCGTAATCTTCCACCACTTTGACTTAGCATTTTCATTCATCTTTTCTTTTTCTTTATCTTTTTTTATTTGGATTTTTTCAAACCTCTTCGATCTTCGTTAAGGATAGGAAAATTCTTTTACTTGTGCATCTTCTTCTTATTCTTCTTTGTCTCAGTGTTCATTCTCGTCATCTTTCACCACTTTGACTTAGCATTTTTCAATATCAGATCAACTTTTCAGTTTTCCTCGATCCTCTTGCAAAATTATCCATCATTAAAATTTTTCTGTTTTTCTCCCTCTTCGCAATTCCCACTCGAGCGCTGGCTACAAAAATTCCAAAATTGCAAAGTTTTCAATTTCAAAACACAGCAACAACAACAACAACGAGTAAAACTAACAAAAAACTGTGTGCAGTTTCCACCGCGAAATATCACTCATACGCACCGTGTACGCTTCGCAACTTCAGTTGCACCGAAAAACCACTGCAACAATGACAACTATCACCAACGCAATATGCCATAACTCAATAATGGCGACTGCCAACACTTGACACACTCGACATGCAACCATAAATGCCACGCAAACTAACTTTTCACTGCACGCTCAACGCCAACAGACAGCACCGCAACCCTATGAACACACGCGCTGAGGGCGCACAGCGCAGGTCAAATTTCATTTAACTTGGCGCCGACGTAAGCGACCACTTGTTTCTTGGGCGGTTGCGTCTTCTTCGCGGCAGCCACAACCGCAACGCTGCACTCGGCTGCGCGCCGCTGCACACCGCAACGCAATCATCGCAGGCTTATTTGCGATGCAATTACGCTGCGCTGGAGCCTTTAAATTTTACTGCAAATAACATTTGCGTGCCTGTGTGTGAGTGTTTGTGTGTGTGTGTGTGTGTGTGTGTGATGCTAGCATCCAATGCCGATGTCATTGCTGGCGCTGCAGCTGTTGCACACTTTCACTCTGGGAAACGCCAAAGCAATGCTGCACACTCGCACCTGCTCAACAATGCGCGCTTAAAACCAACACACACACACACACACACACACAAGCACTCACTACTAGAGGCGTGCACAGGTTGCCAGGCCAACAGTCACGACAGCAGCAAAGCCGCCAACCGCACCCAACACCCACTCAGCGCTGCTGCTGTTTTGTTGCTGCTGTCGTTTGCCTGCGGCTGTGTTGTTGGCAGCGGTGATTGCGGTAGCTCTGCTGACTGCAGCGGCCCCGTTCGCGGTGCCGCTCGTCCACGTATCGTCTCCACGTCGCGCTGAGATTGCGCCCGCTTTATTGTGCTGGCAATTTCTTGCTTGACATAATTTCGCCGCTGCTCCTGCGGCCGCTGCGCTTTCGCTCTATTTAATTACCGTCAACGCCATTGCAATGCGTCTTTTGGCCGCCGCGGCGCCTTGCACAGTTCGCACTTTGCCGTCGACGCGCGACACCTTGCGGCCGCTGTTTAGCGCTTGCCGCCTGACTGCGCTTGCCGGGCCTTTTGTCAGGCGCCGCATTGAAAAGTTTGTCGAACTTTGCGTGCGAAATTCAACTTCGAACAAGTCGTCCTGTCGGCGGCGACGTTCGTGCGCCAAGGTGTGAGCGGCTTTGAAAATTCGCTCGACTTGCGGCGAACTTTTGCAATGCAAACGACTATGAATGAAGCGTTGCAAGGTTAAATGTACCGTTTAGCGGGCATTCAATCGAAATTTATGGCAACTAAATTATTTTCTACAGTTGCCATGAACACGTAGACGTATTTAAAAGGACATTTGCATTGTTAATTATAATTTCAGAAAGTGAGCGTAAATCAGAAATTTAATTTTTAAAGGTTTTGTATTTTTTAATTAAAATTTTTTTTTAATCTTAATCTGAATAAATTTTTGAATTACTACAACATTTTCTTCTTTGCTGAAATGCAAATTTCAGAAATGTCAAACATTGATGACATTTCTGAACTTCTGAACTAATTTCAGAAAGTGAGCGTAAATCAGAAATTTAGTTTTTAAAGGTTTTGTATTTTTTATTTAAAAATTTTCTTTGTTTAAATCTGAATAAATTTTTGAGTTACTACAACATTTTCTTCTTTGCTGAAATGCAAATTTCAGAAATGTCAAACATTGATTACATTTCTGAACTTCTGAACTAATTTCAGAAAGTGAGCGTAAATCAAAAATTTTGTGTTTAAAAGTTTTGTATTTTTTATTAAAAAATTTTCTTTATTTAAATCTGAATAAATATTTGAATTTCTACAACATTTTCTTCTTTGTTGAAATGCAAATTTCAGAAATGTCAAACATTGATGACATTTCTGAACTTCTGAACTAATTTCAGAAAGTGAGCGTAAATCAGAAATTTCGTGTTTAAAGGTTTTGTATTTTTTATTCAAATATTTTTTTTATTTAAATCTGAATAAATTTTTGAATTTCTACAACATTTTCTTCTTTGCTAAAATGCAAATTTCAGAAATGTCAAACATTGATGACATTTCTGAACTAATTTCAAAAAGTGAGCGTAAATCAGAAATTTTGGTTTAAAGGTTTTGTATTTTTTATTTAAAATTTTTTTTAATCTAAATCTGAATACATTTTTGAATTACTAAAACATTTTCTTCTTCATTAAAATGCAAATTTCAGAAATGTCAAACATTGATGACATTTCTGAACTTCTGAACTAATTTCAGAAAGTGAGCGTAAATCAGAAATTTAGTTTTTAAAGGTTTTGTAATTTTTATTTAAAATTTTTTTTTACTTAAATCTGAATAAATATTTGAGTTTCTACTACATTTTCTTCTTTGTTGAAATGCAAATTTCTTCAATGTTTGACATTTCTGATTCATGATTCACATTAACCATTAAAGTTGTTTAGTCATAATTTTCAAGTTATATTCATTTTTCCTAAATAACACAGAATCTATTTGATTTCTATTTACTGCATGTTTTCAATTCATAAATTACACCTTTCAGACTCTTTGGCCATGTACACTGAATCATGATTTGAGAGTCATGAATCACATATAAATAGTTCAAAAGTTTAACACTAAATCACAGCGCCCAACACTGACGTCGACTGTATTTTATAATTTAATTATTTAATTATTTTTGTAATTGTTTCAGTTTTAATTAAAAGCACACAAATTTCAACACCAACTGACGACATGCATTTCGCCATTTCGACTTATGCAGCGTTTTGCTGCACTAATATTTCACATTTGTGAGACCAGCAACAACACAAACGCTCATCAGCCGACACGTCGGGATGAATTTAAGACACGGCAACGTGCGCCATACAGCAAAACTGTGACTTGAGCAAAGTAATGGCACCAAGAATAAGAAGAAGAAGAAGAAGCAACGCCATAGAGCCATGAACGGACGTGTGCAGACAGCAACATGACATGCCGACATCATTTAAAGGCACTTCACTAAATTAAAGAATATACTAATAAAAAAACAACATAAGCACACAACTTGCCACACACACACACGCGCACTGCATGTGCGCATAAAATTAAAAAACCAAAAGGAAAAGTACAAAAAAACGTAGGCAGCGAAAGCGGCAAAACGCAAAAGCAACGCACGTGAAGCGGCAAAAGGAAATCAAATTAAAAATCTCCTAAGCACACAAGCTAAAAAGATTTCCAGATTTTGAGATTTTCAAGACTGCGAGATTCAAATACTTACACTTACACTAACACACTTACATACATATATGGGTGTGTGTGTGAGTGTGTCGACTGCACTCCTTCTACCATTACGTAACCAAATGTGTAGAAAATAAAATTTGCCGACTTGCGAAGCGACACACACACGCACACACATGAGAGCATTTACTGTTATCTTAATTGCATGTCATGTCGCACACGCACACACACACACACCGCGGCACCAGCAGCAGCACTGCTCATTCGGGTTTTGCGGGCGCAGGCCTGCAGGTAAAAATTGCATTACACAACCAACAACACCTACAACAATGAGTGCTGATGTGCAGTGGGACGCATAGGAGGCATCGAGAGAAACACTGCGCCAACTCACAACTTAAGCTTCAGTCGAAATTGGTTACCATATTCGTTGGAGTGTGGCTTGTGCCAGAATTGTTGTCCTGTGTCGTTGTGCTGCTTGCAGTTTAATTTCATATTTTAAATAATGCAGAAACCTTTAAGGATTTGGCATAAATTGCTTTCTGCTCTATGTTTGTTTGTATGTATTGGTGTAGTTGTTCAAATGTTGGTTGTAGCATTTGACACGTTGTACTGAGATGATCGCTGACTGCTTGTAAAGAAGGAAATTTAGAATAAAATCACAAACATAATTTTTTAAATACCCTAAAAACATTTTTCCCATCTTAAATTTGCAATCAACAACTCGGCTTATTAGCCAAAGCAATCAACATTTTATGGCATTTAAAACTTTAATCCACATTCCCCATCCTTTCAAATAGTCTTACAAAAAAAAATCATTTAAAAATGGCTTTCTTTTTTAAATACACTAAAACATTTTTCCCATCTTAAATTTGCACCCCCCAACTCGGCTTACTCGCCAAAGTAATCAACATTTTATGGCATTTAAAACTTGAATTCACATTCCTCATCCTTTCGAATAGTCTTTGCAAAAAAATCTTAAAAAATGGCTTTCTTTTTTAAATACACTAAAAACATTTTTCTCATCTTAAATTTGCAATCACCAACTCGGCTTATTGGCCAAAGCAATTAACATTTTATGGCATTTAAAATTTTAATCTACATTCCTCATCCTTTCGAATATTTACTTAGTCTAAAAAAATCATTTAAGTGTTAAAAAAATTAAAAGTTAAAAAATCATTTAAAAATTGCTTTCTTTTTTAAATACACTAAAAACATTTTTAAATTTGCAATCAACAACTCGGCTTACTCGCCAAAGCAATCAACATTTTATGGCATTTAAAACTTTAATCCACATTCCTCACTCCTTTTACTCTTTCGAAACAAAGCAAACAAGGCTCGACAACGAAGTAATTATGCCATGCAAATCGCTTCCTTTCGAATAGTCTTAACAAAAAAATCATTTAAAAATTCCTTTCTCTCTCTTGCAACTTTCTCAACTTGGAGTCGGTGCGTGAAGTTTACGTTTGCGGAAGCACTTTTTCCCGCACTGCGCTCACTGAACGAATGAATGCCCGAAACCAATGCAAATTCTTGGAGCCATTCAACGCTCTATCAATGACCCAACTACGCATTGTGCTACAATTGTCGAAGTACACTTTAGTGAGAAATTTACATTGGCCCCATGATCGAGACGACTCGACTCTACTCGACTTTACTCAACTCGAATCGACTCGATTGCGACTTCACTGCGGGCGTGTTGTGTCAGCTAAGTGAAATTTACATTTCTCTCACGCCGCATAATTTCGCTTGGCTCTGCCTCGCTTAACAGCTTCACTTGAGCGCTGCGCAAACACGCCGCTGTAAACGATTAAATAACAACAACAATAACAACAACAAATAGCACAAGTCACCGAGTAGAGTGGCACAGCTCGACAGAGACACAGCAGTGGCAACTAGAAAGAAGAAGCAGTCGAAGAAAAATACAAATAGAAAATACAAGCAAATCCTTCGAGATGAATTCAATCAATTTCAATTTCACTGCTGCTGGCTATTGCAGAGAAGAGAAAAAAATCGTTGGAAAACAAACTAGAAATATCAACGTGAAGAGAAGAAGACGTGGCAGAGGAAGAAGAAGAAGAACACGAAGACGAAGCAATAAGCAGACAGCAGCAAAACGAAAAAAAATCGAATTAATGGCTATGAAATCGTATCGAATACTGACAAGAACAACAACAACAACAACCAAACAACATCCAGTGGGCTGCAACGCAACGAATTGCAGCAGACAATTTAATTAATTGTACATGTGTGTGCGTAAGTATATATTTTTATTATATATATATATGTATGTATGTGTATGTGAAGGAGGCGCACATTTATGTGCGAATGTTTATTTTTGTTTTTTTTTTTACATTTTTTTTTTGTGTCGGCGCTCAGCGGCATTCCGCAGATGCTTAAAGCACTTTCTAAGAATTCGTTGTGCCACCACAACTTTCTCCACTGTGGCAACGCACGCCAATGAAATTCTTAAATCGATACAAAAGACTCAATTGAACTTATTTATTTGCTGCCGAGGCACTCGAGCCAAAGGTGCGGTAGTCGGTAGTCGGTAGTCGAGTATGTGTGTGTGTGTGTGTGTGTGTTGTTGATTCGGCTTGCAGTTGTTTCGCCCGCGTTGGCGTTTACGTTTGCGGTTGAGCGGCGACACTGCCGCTGCCACTTCGATAGAATTTTCCACTGCCGTAACTGCGAAACGAATGAGCACCAAGCAAGACACATCGAAGCAGCAGCGCAAAAATTTGTTGTACCAACATTGTCGGCAACAAGCAGCCGGCAAACCCATGGGGTGCAATTTCTTAGCAATTTAACAGCCGATACAACAATTTGGTTTCCGCTTCGCAACAAGGCAGCGAACATGTTTGCTTGTGTGCGTGCAACTTAATGCCGGCTGAGTGGAGTCAAGTCGCCGGCAGTTGTCGAATGGACTTGCCACGTTTCGATGCACGGCTCCCATTCAACCAACGCAAATTGTCTTCATTTTTATTTGTATTTTTTTTGCACTTTCTATGCTCGCACACACACACACACTTTGCTTAAATGTTCGCTTTCCATTCAATGCACACACACACACACACACACATTGAGCTAACTGACTCAAACACACAGCGAAACGCTCAAAGTTATGTTAAATATTTGCTGTGTACGCTGGTATTACTTAATTAAAATAAACACGCCGCCAGCGTCAGAGTTGGCGGCCGAGTCGTGGCGGCGCCGAACGGCGCAGCATGTGTGGGCGCTGTGGCATGCACCGCAGCATCCGTTGGCAGCACAGCGGAAACGTTAGTTTTGCATTTTTTGCAGCACTGTGCTGCTTCAACTTTGCCGCCGCTGCCGTTTAATTTGTTTTGCTGCTTTTGCTTGTTTTGCTGCTTTTGGGCTGACAACAGGAAGTGGACGTTTATGGGCGCTGAGTGCTCGGTGCAATGGCCGACTTGAGCTTTGCTCCACTGACGCCTCCCCACACATAATGCAATCATTATTAATACTACGAAAATTGTGTTAAGTGGAATCAAATTTGAGTGGGTGGGAAAATATGTGAGCGCGAAGGGACCATTGGGAGCGCTTGTAAAGTGTAAATGTGTATGTTAAATGTTAACTTGCCCGCACTGCAAATGGTAGTAATCTAAATAAATTGTTGCCAGTTATACAATTTTGAACATTTAATAATAAATAAACTGAATTATTAGTCGAAATTATAACGAAAGCCAGTTTCGCGTGTACTGGGTGACTTCCACTGCCCATTCTCTCGAATGGGCAATGAAGGTTCGCCGAAAAATATGTTTTCTGGTGAAAGAACCACGTTGAAGAAGCCTTGTCATCTCTTATTGTGAGCGACTGGAGAAGGCGCGACCAGAGGAGAGATCCTTGAAGACAACTGTTGGGTTGTTATGGCCAATTAAGTGACTACATCACCACATAGATCTAAGTGTGTCTCATACAGAGGCAGCCACTCTAACTTTACCTAATCACATCACCAGTTGATGTCAGTTACTACTGTTGGAAGCAAAATGAAAGGGCAACCTAGTCAATTCATTGGATTCGTAGTCACTCATTTATTGAGAATTTTTATTTATTGTGGATAGAAAAAATAATAGAAAAAAAGCCATGAAAAATTTACCGTAAACTATTTAAAGTCTAAAGCAAATTGAGCAGGGACCGTAACAGTTATAAGTTTTATTATAAAAATCAAGGTTTAACAGTTTTTTTTTACTTATATTTTATGACTCAACAAATAACAGTTATTTTTTATTTATATTTTAAAAATCCCATAATAACAATTATTTTTGATTTTTTTCTTATTCGTCTACACATAACAGTTTTTTCGATTTTTATTTTAGTTGTCCTATGATAACAATTATTGCTGACTTTTATTTAAAAAAGTCATCAATAAAAATCATTCAGCGACTTTTGTTTTTTAAGTCATCAATAAAAATGATTCAGTGACTTTTATTTTTGAAGTCATCAATAAAAATCACTCAGGGACTTTTATATTTTAAACCGCAATATAAAAGTCATTTACATTAATCACAGTACTGGATTCATTAAATATCGAAATGTATATATATTCTTGATCGACTCAACAAGACCTGACTTGACAATTCTGTTTTCTGGATGAATCATAACTTTTGCATGCATTAATGAAAATGACTTTTATATTGCGACTTAAAAAATAAAAGTCATTGAATGATTTTTATTGATGACATAAAAAATAAAAGTCACTGAATGATTTTTATTGATGACTTTTATAAATAAACTGATTACTGATTTTTATTGATGACTTCAAAAATAAAAGTCACTGAATGATTTTTATTGATGACTTAAAAAATAAAAGTCGCTGACTGTTCAAGTCATGAACTTTTATAAATAAAAGTCACTGAATCATTTTTATTAATGACTACAAAAAATTAAAGTCACTGTCTGACTTTTTTAAATAAAAGTCACCAATAATTGTTATCATAGGACAGCTAAAATAAAAATCGAAAAAAACTGTCACTTGTAGACTAATATGAAAAAAATCAAAAATAATTTTTATTATAAGATTTCTAAAATATAAATAAAAAATAATTCTTATTTTTTAACTTTTCCATAAAAATTAAAAATAGGTTTATTAACAAGTTTGATTCTCGGTGCGAAAAGAAATGTATTGGTATATTTCATTTACTTGTATGACATTTCCTTCATAGTAATTTTTTTCAAATATAGTTTTCATAAATAACTGTTATTTCCGGTCCCTGAAATTAAGTTGAAATTTTCATTCCAAACACACAAAGAACTTTGCAAACTTGAGCAGAACTCGTCAAATTCAAAACTTGATATGCTATCAGAACATTGCAAACTCTGTGAAAAACACTAAATTCTGTTAATTTTATGAGACAGTTACGAAAGAAATGAACTGATCAGATCATATCCTGTATTAATTCAGACCATCGAAAGTGCGGGAAAATTTCAAGTAGACGCAAGAATTTCAAGAATTTTTTGGCATACTTATAGGCGTAAAATTAAAAACAAAATTGAATTTTCACTCTGAAACACATAAAACAGATGTTACTTGGAAAAACAACTTTTGTTGTAAATAAATTTCACTAAAGTCCTCTTAGTTGCATTTTTATTGATTCTAACCCCTACATTAATCTTAATTGCGAGCACATCAAATTATTAAATATTTAACTTTATTGCGCCCAAAAGTAGGCACCCAACACGACTATTGTCTCATTTACGCCACATTCTGCGCTCTCGCTGCAATAAATCACAGCAAACTACGCCAGCAAATGCCTAAACAAGACCACAACCCAAAAAGCAACCGGCGACAGCAACAACAAAAAAACAACACAACAAGCAAACTTATGTTGCGCATATGCCTGTCGTTGTGTTGTTGTTGTTACTGTAGCCGAAAGTCATTATTGAAAGGCGCGCGCATTAAATTTTTTCGCGCGCCCCATAAATTCCACAATGTTTAGCCTAGAAGTAGGCAACAACACTGCAGGCAGTTCATTGCAACCGGCAGCCATACATTTGCTTTTGTATGTATGTATGTAAATATTGTTGTACATGTGTTGGTGTGACTGCGTGGTGGGCGAGAAAGGAAACAAAATCAACTTAACGACGCGCAGCACTAATGGCTCACTTAAGTAACTCATAAGTTCGATTTTTATGTTGCCTTCTGCTTGCATTTGGTTTTGTTGTCCCTATTGCCGCTACACTTCAACAGCAAAAACCACAACAACAAACTCGGCAACAACCATAGCGCTGGCAGTGCGCGACCGATCGTTGACTCGGTTAGGCGCTCGTTCTGTGCGCCCGCTGACTGGTTCGGACGGTTGGTCGGTCGTCGACAGCGTCAGTGCGGTCGCCGCAATAATTTTCACGCTAATGGTGTCCTAAATTGCCAAGAAATATTGTATGCTACGTAGTGGGCGCGAATGTGTGTGTGTGTGTGTGTGTGTGTGTAGGTGTTGCAAGCGCTGTTACTTGCTTGTTAGCCTTTTGCTTTTCATTTAAATTTTTATTTTTATTATTATTTTTCTTCTTTCGCACCATTTGCGGCTTTTAACTGTCTTCCTTTTGTGCTATTTTCGTGTTCGCCTGTCGAGTTGCTGTCGCCTAAGTGTTTGAGTTAATGCTGTTGTTGTGGTTGTTGTTATTGTTCAGCTTGTTCTATATCTGTAAATGTAATTTTGAGTTTTATCGCTTTCTAATGGTGCGAAAGTGCGTCTTTTGGTCATTAATTCCATGTGAAGTGCGTCCTTGGAGAAACAAGGAAGCGCGCACGCTGGACAACTTGAACAACAACTTTCCGCGCAATAAACAGACTCTTGTTAGTTGGAATTGTTGTAAAGTTAAGTGAAAGTTGCGCTGACTTTGAATGTCATTGAATTATTGTTACTCATACGCACTGTTTGACCGCAAAAGCACTTACGGGCTTAGCAAATTCGGCAGGAAAAAACTATTTTTCAATTTGATTTTATTGCTTAGCGCACATAACATAGTTGCAGCAATCCAAATTCATCTTTTTCTCTTTCATTTTTCTTGCTCGAGCAACATCAAACAATCGCTGCAATTTGCAGCAAACGAATCAATAAACTACAAACTTATAAGTCCTGAAATTCAATTTAGCAAATATTTTATAATCCAACAAGCACACATGTTACTCACACACACACAAGCAGAAACACAAACACAGCCAGCCATGCCAGATCCACTGCAAAAGCACTCAATCAACACACACCAGCTGCCTTGACTGCAGTTCAAAATTGTTCAATTGTATTTCGTCTCCGCTCCGCTCGGGATGGCACACATTATGCCGCTGTCTGCGTAGTGGCGCAGCTGTTGACAAGCGCAACGTCAGCCTGACAAGTGTAGCTGTGAAAGTAAAAGCGCTGCATCCAAAGAAGTGTTGGCCAAGTTGCTGCCAGCAAAAAAACACCAATGCTGCGCAGCACTTTGCCATGGCTCGCTGCAAATTTGGAGCAATTTAGATGCGCGAATTGCTGCTCAAACGTCCACCACGTACGCGCAACTTTAATTTTGCAACAGCGCAACAGAAATGGAAAGGATGCATTTTTCTCTCATCGATATAAGTGTGAATGTATATGTCTTTATTTGTTTGTTGCGGCCAAGTGTGTGCTTTAAAGAATAAGTGTTGAGTGAATGAATTGTTTTCATGCTGTGGAGAAAATGAAATATTTTCATAAATTCTTGCACCACTTCACATCAACATTCATTTATTTAAATTTCACCGTGCGACAGCATTTTTCACACCAGGAAAAATCCATATAGGCGTGAAACTAGAGACCAAATATAGTAATACTGCGTACTCAGTTTTTCATTTCTACATCCTTTGTCCTTTAACCCATTTTCGGCCGCTGGTCGATTTTTCGACCAGCCACTTTGAAGGAGAGTAGCTCTGCACTTAGACATTATATCTGTGAACTTTTGATGCATAAAATAGCTTTGGTCTTTTGGTAACCCCTCGAAATAATAATTTTTTTTAAAAAAGATAAATTTAGAGATGTTGGCGAAGGCACGAAAAAAAGCATTTTTTTAGTCATATTTTGAATATTCTGAAAAATATATAACCTTTTCAAATTATTGATTTATTATTGATTATTTACGAAGCCTAAAGACCAAATTACCGCAATCAATTGATATCCATAAAATTATGAAAATATTTTTACCTCTCAGCACCGCGTACTTTTCAGTGGTCGAAAAATCGAAAATTGGCCAGAAGTCGTCATGTATGTACATATGTAAGCCAACAATTGTTTGTTTTCATGCTTGATTATTATATGACCAAAATTATATACATATATATTTGTTTTTATTTGAAATTAAATTTTTATTAATTTATAAAAAAAATAATAAAAAAAAAAAACACAAAAAAAATCCAAAAATATTCTTGATTAAGGTCCTAAATGTAAGTCCTTAAAAGGAATTAAAAAAATATTGGCTATTTCTGGTAGCGGCCGAAAATGGGTTAAAAAGGACTTCAAAATTTTGAAGGTGATAAAAAATAAAAAAAATATAAAAAATACTTAACCTCGTTAGAATATGGCGATATGTATATCAAATGAAAGGGGAAAGGCTCAAGAATTTAAATAAAATTATTTTTTTATCTATTTGTAAAACAAGGATATGAAAAAGGTCCTTTGAAAATTTTAATTATAATTTTAAATTTATATCCTTGAAAATTTACATAGAATTTTCTTGAAAAGTGAGTATGTTAAAACCCCAAATCTCCCTGATCGAGTGTCAAAATTTCATTACTCTAACCTAATTGGTTCGAAAGTTATTAAAAAAAGGCGGCAGCTGCAATTCTAATGAAGTACAAAAATTCTAATTTATTTGAGTATCAGTATTTTAAATAATAAAAAGATACAAAATCAATGAAGCGAGAATAATGAAATTTTGACAGGTGATCAAGGAGATTTTGGGTTTTAATATACTTACTTTTCAAGAAAATTTTGTATAAATTTTCTGTATACAATTTTCAAAGGACCTTTTTTATATCCTTTTTTTAAAAATAGATAAAACATCAATTTTATTTAAATTCTTGAGCCTTTCCTCTTTCATTTGATACACATGTTGCCATATTCTATCGAGGATAAGTATTTTTGATATTTTTTTTATTTTTTATCCCCTTCAAAGTTTTGAAGTCCTTTTAAAAGTACAAAAGATATAAAAATAAAAAACTGAGTACGCAGTATTACTATGTTTGGTCTCTAGTTTCACGCCCATATGGATTTTTTCCGGTGTGAACAATTTTTTTTATTTTTGTCGCACGGTGTTTTCAACACAATTTTCCAAAACCATCTTTTCACCCCCTTTACTCTATATATATATTTATATACTCCTATACATACATATATACCAGAATATGCCAAAGACAACACCAACAATGGCAAAGCCTTTAACATAAATTTGTCTGCAATTACGCGCAGACGAGCCAGCAGCAATTTTAAGTGATTTCATGGCGCTTCGTGTCGTTTCTTTCGTTTTGTTTCCGAGAATTTATTGCGCTGCACAAATTTCAGCATTCCGGCAAAGCATTCTAACTGGCTAAACTGTCAACGAAATGGCACCAAAATCAACAACAACACAAGCAAACCAAACAAACAAACCTCAACTCTAACACAAACAAAACGCAAACGCGTTGCCGGCGCGCGCAGCTGACGTTGCGGCAAATAGTTTCGCTGGCGAATTTTCGCGCTGCGAGTGACAATTTTTGTTTGAAATTTTAATTGTGGTTGACAGTGCGAAATGAAACGCGTCCTTGCCGCGTCCTTGTTTGCTCGAAATTAATGAACGCAAATTAAATGCAACCGTGGAACTTTTCAATTATTAATGCGCGCACATTCTTCCACAGCGACGCCAACACTTCTGGCTGGGGAACATTTTTCAAAAGCATTAAACGAACAAACAAGGACAACAACAATTGTGTTGTTGGCATTGTTGACATGAAATGTTTACTTTTGGCCATCGATGGTAAACAAATCTATTTGCCATTTCATTGATAATGAAGCGGAAACGAGCGTAAACAGAGCAGCTGGCCACGCCTTGCGCATTAAGAGCGCACGCACTTGTCGCGCTGACACAACGACGCACCGACAACAGTCGACAATAAATTTATTATGCGCGTCAGAGCGGTCCAAAGCAAAACAGAAACAAAAAACAAAAGACAACCCGCAGACGCAACAAAGCAAAGAATGCCGATGCCAACGCTGGCGCCAAAGGACATCAAATCAATTTAATTTGATAGTCAAGCGTGCGACAACAACAACAACAAAGGAACAGGCAACTACAATCGACTACAGTGACAGCAACAAAACGGCCGCCTAAAACCAAATAAACAACCGAAACGATAACTCAACTGCGTGCGTATGTGTGTGTGTGTGGGTGTGTGAGTGATGCTTTGGTGGGGTTTTGGTATCTTTTTGTGCCCCGTATGTGTTAATTATTTGATAAGGTTTCTTAATTCTGGTCAGCCGGCTGGTTGGTTAGCCGGAATGTGCAATGGCATGCGAGATGTTTACGCTCTTCCCAGCACATAAATCTTGTATTATTGGCACTATTGGCAGTGCCTTTGTGTGTGTGTGTGCGTGCGTATGGAGTGTTTATAAATCACCAGTGTGCAATTGCGTTGATGATGATGACGACGGTTGTGTTAATAAATATCGCAATAACAATTTTTGGCACCATTTGCCGCTAATGGGAACATTTACATGCACACATACATACAATTCTATACTAATCGATATTTTATATATTGTGGCATACTTTGTGTATCGTTTGCTTGTCCTATCTCATTAAATTGAGCTTTCAAGGCTTGTGAAAAGATGTGAAAGAGCGTTAAAAGACTTGTATTTAATATATTTTTATAGATTTAAAGTCATTAAGGATGCACACAACTTGAGGGCTTCGAAGATTGAAATTTTCAAACATTCCCTAAATATTTAAAATATTTCATCGATCGAAAGCAAACTGATAAAATTAAAAATAATTCGAAAATGAATTCAGTTCTCAAGTGAATTTACTATTTATCCTAAAAGTATGCCAATAAAAGCTAATTTAAACCATAGTGTCGCTAGCCAGATTTTTGTAGTATTTCTATAATTTCTACGATCGTTTTGTGTATTGTTTGCTTGTCCTATCTCATTAAATTGAAATTGAAGACCAATGAAAATATGTTAAAGAGCGATGAAAAACTTGCAATTAATATATTTTTATAGATTTAAAGTCATTAAGGATAGACACAACTTTAGGGCTTCGAAAGTTGAAAATTTTTCAACATTTCCTAAACATTAAAAATATTTCATAGATCGAAAAGAAACTAATAAAAATACAAATAATTCAAATGAGAATTCAGTTTTCAACTCATTTACTATTCACCCTAAAAATATGCCAATGAAGACAATTTAAACCACAGTGTCGCTAGCCAGATTTTGGAAGTATTTCTATAATATCTATTACACCGTGCGACAGCATTTTTCACACCGGGAAAAATCCATATGTGCGTGAAACTAGAGACTAAATATAGTAATACTGCGTACTCAGTTTTTCATTTCTACATCCTTTGTCCTTTTAAAAGGACTTCAAAATTTTGAAGGGGATACAAAATAAAAAAAATACTTAACCTCTTTAATATAGAATATGGCGATATGTATATCAAATGAAAGAAGAAAGGCTCAAGAATTTAAATAAAATTAACTTTTTATCTATTTGTAAAAAAAGGATATGAAAAAGGTCCTTTGAAAATTTTAATCCTTTATATCCTTGAACATTTATATGGAATTTTCATGAAAAGTAAGTATGTTAAAGCCCCAAATCTCCCTGATCAAGTGTCAAAATTTCATTACTCTAACTTCATTAGTTCGAAAGTTATTAAAAAAAAGGCGGAAGCTGCAATTCTAATGAAGTACAAAAATTCTAATTTATTTGAGTATCAGTATTTTAAATAATAAAAAGTTACAAAATCAATGAAGCGAAAATTTTAGTGACACTTGAACGCACATTGTAGATACTGAAGGCAGCACTTTGTTATTCGCTGTATACTTTTAGGCTGAAACAATTCTTTTCGTCAACAACAAAAAGAATTTCCTCGCTTTTGTATCCTTAAACTCTTTCGTCATTCATTTCAATTTAATCAACAACAGTTCAAATTTAACTTTTGCAAATGTCATTGACAGCCTTCGCATTCATTTAAAAATGTTCGACTGCGGGTAATAGTTGGCTTTGTGGTGTGTGTGCACGCATTATTGTGTCAACCTTTTAATTAATCAATTCGCCAATCAATTGGGCCAAAATTGCACAAATTGCACCGCGAATTTTCACCAAATTGACCACAAAGTAATTGACTTTCGAATGCAAATTTGCACACAACAGCCGCAATCAGTTGGGCTCTCTCAGCGCTTAAATGTGGCAACTTCTGTGTGTTTGTCGCTCGTATTTACCTGCAAAGTTCCATGTTTATTAAAGCACAGCACAAATTGTCGACCAGCAACAGACGCCGAATGTCTGCAATGTCAGATTTTTTGAACGCCAAAGCAAAGCGTAACGAGTGCACAATGCAAACAACAATAAAAAACAGCAGTCAGAAACAAAACCCAAAAAAAAAACAATGGCCAACGCAAAGCCAAAAGCGGCAACAGCGAAGCCAATCACGTGTGAGTGTTGATTTGTGTGTGTGTGTGGATGTGTTTGAACATTTGTCAGGCGCTTTGTTCAATGCGCTCAAAACGCCAATGTGCGCCGGTGTTAAATGACTAAATTGCAATGAAAATCACTGCATACATTCGGGCGCACATGACCGTAAATGTCGCCCGCCACGCGACAACACGGCCCCATTCGATACGTGCGACTGCCAGCCGTGTGCCCCCAGGTTGGTAATTAAACGCACATTACAACAAACAATCACCGAAATAACTAAAACAACAAACACACCAACAACAGCAACGCATACTGTACGAGCCTGCACGGCCACATGCAACGGTTACGGTGTGCGTGCGTGGCAACACGGGCGACAGCCACGCTGGGCGAACACGCTGCCAGATTAATAGAATCACATCGTTGTCGTTTGGTTGCTGTTGTCGGCTACGGCGACGGCGTCTGGTCATTTAGCAATTGTTCGCACGTGTCGGTGTGAACAACAGCAACGGCAGCCAATAATAAAAGCCACACCAGCAACAACAACAACAACAATAACAACCGTAAACAAGCGGCACAAGCACGCTGTGGGCTATTGACTGCCTGCACTTATTATTGTTGTAGTTGTTGGTGTTTTTGTTGTTGCGCCAACAGCGCTCAACGCAATAAAACTAAGCCACAGGACAAATCCTTAACTCGTATTGCTGCATTTGTTGTTGTTGTTGTTGTTGGTGTGCATGCTTGTTATGCGCCGCTTGGGACATTGGGAGTGGGGGGATTGTAATCATTTGCGGTCAATTGCCGCCGTAACATATGCACGTGGCTGCAAATTCAATTTTCAATTTGCCTATCAATTTTCGGTTGCATATTTTTCGGCGCAACTGCATGTAAAATCAGCATAATTGATCGTGTGTATTGGTTAGCATTAGCAGATTCTGCATATATTCAAGTTAGATTCGAGCGTAAAATTAGTGTAAAGTTGATTGTGGTTGGGGGACAACGGTGCGTATGAGTGACATTAGACAAAATCGTAGTTTAGACGTGGAGAAGAGATGAACAAAAAACACAAAAGTATTTAGTAATCGACAAATAGATTAGTGTAGGTGAACGCGCTTTTTCTTCATACCAACAAAAAAGTCTTTTCAAATTTGTTTTAAACTGAAAGCCTCATGTGTACTCAACTTTAATGCAGAATTTCGCATTTCATTTATTCTAAAATTTTCAGTATTTTAATTTCATTTATTGCTGACGTAAAACATCATTCAACAGCTAATTTCGCAATTCAAATTTATTATAACAAAAACAAAAAAATATATAACAAAATGTTGCTCATACGTGCCGCTGGCTGTCGACATTTGCGTAGGCAAAACGTTTGTATTCTCCACGCTTCTGCCGCTGCTGCTCAGCCATGCGCCAACTAATAAAACATCGCCAACGCAATTTCATTTAAATACACATAAATTCAATTGAATTTGTCTTTCCTGCCGCCTCGGTGCGCCGCGTGCGCTCTCAAATCTCCTGCAGCGCGTAGTCGGCTGCGAAAAGTTTTCTTGCCTCTGCTCGACTGAATGCAAATCAGAGAGTTTGGCACTTCAGAAACTGCAATTGCAAAACTTTTCAGCTACTCGTCCCCCATACTTCGCATGCTTCTTCCATACACACACCCACACACACACAATGCGCCACATGCTGCCTGCTTTTCGTTTATTGGCAAAACATGCGCAGAATCCCGACTTAATCGCTGGCAATAAAAACAAAATCAATGCCGAAAAGCAGCTACAACGGCTTGTTGGCTTTTGTTAGCCCACTGCCGCCGACTGAAGCCGAGAATGGCACCGACAAAATATTGCAATGCACAAAGCGGCTGCATAGGCAAATTCAACTTTAAGCCGACACAATGCGACTTTCGGTTTCAGCATGAGTGCAACTGTTTCGTTGCACACTTGTCGCTGTGCCGCACGTGCCACACACACACACACACACGAAAAATGTTGCATGTCAAAAGAGCGGAACCATTGCCTTCTCGAACGTGCTCACGTAGCAGTGGCTGGCATTGAAATGCTTTTCCATGCACACGCGCCTGAAAGCATGCTAAAGGATGCTTGGAAGCGCAACAGCAGCCAGCACCTCGACGTATTGATGTCTTTAGCATGCACTATTTGCCTTTCACACACACCAACACCAACACACATGCGCACTGCCGGCACTTTGACTGCCACGCAAATACAATAAAAATGTCAAGGCAGCTGCACTCGTTCGCCGCTTTCCTGATTTGCATTCTACTGATTTTTATTTTTCTATTTTTTAGCAATGCTATTTATTATTTCTTGTGCATTTCTTTTCTTCATTTATTTTCAGTTTTATTTGCAACAATGTTGTAAAATCGCATTTGTTGCGAGCGCCGCGCAAAGGTTGCTGCGTGCCGGCATTATTCAACGTCGTTGCCTGCATCTGCTGCAAAACTGACCGAACGGCACTGCCAATGGCCGCACTCGCTCGGAAGTGCGGCGGATATGACCTGCTGTGTTCGAATTTGTTGCAAGGCAACGACGGACTATGGACTGCAAACTCCAGATGGCCGAGCATGCACTGAGTGGCGGAAGGCGCACCGCCAGCTGGCGGATGCATTTGCTGTAAGTGCAGGAAGCTATTCGGCGTGCTTACAGTTGGCTTGCAATTGATATCGATGTCGATGTAAATATTTTTTTATTGGTGACATTGCGGACAGCGCACGGACGGTCCGATACGTTGCCATGGCGCGCTCTCTGAGCTGTGGAGGTATGAAGAGTCTGTCTGTGTCTGCCTTTGTATGTGTGTGTGCGAAGTCGCCAGCATAAAGTTTTGCGCAGCGAAATAAACGAAATTTTTATAACTTGTGCTTTTGTGTTTTTATATATTGAAATTTCCTATTCTTCATTTTACAACTTTGTGACTTCTGCATGCTTGGAAATTTCTTAGCTGAATGCGTGTTTGAATATTTGTCAATCATTCAGACCTAAGTTGATGAATAGAAATGCATTTAGTTTTGATACAAAATAACTTTTAATTCAGAGATCACTTGCAGATGTATGGCACCTTAGTCAATCAGACAGCATGAGAGCTCCCATACCACTGAAATGCCTACTATGGAATAGCTTTGAATACACTTAGCGGACTTGAACCATCTGATGACATTGCGTCCAGCCTTAAGAAGCACAATCCGACCTTCAACCGCCGCTCAGGTAAGACACGCTGACAGGATGTCACATCCAGTGGCGCACACAGGGTAGGGTTTTGGGGTTTAAACCCCCCGAAATATCTTTAAGTTAGTACAGAAATTGTATTTATAACCGTCGCATATATATTCTGTCATCAATAACACTACTCGACACAAAAAATGCACCTAAAAATAAAAGTGTTTTCTAGACTAACTTTGGGCCGCTGAACACGAAACTGAAAAATCTTCGAAAACCATTTTTTTTCGCTGTTTTAAAATAATAGTGTTTTCTAGACTAACTTTGGGCCGCTGAACACGAAACTGAACATCAAAAAATTGTTTAAAAAGCGTTTTCGAAAAATTTTCGAAAAACCAGTTTTCCCCGGTTGTTTCAGTTATGAGCACATAACTCGTAAACGAATCATTCGACTAACACAGAAGATCCGTCGGTCAGAAGATAATACCTAAGTCTTTCCAGAGATATACAGAACGTCTCAATAAGATGAGATTTTGAGAAATTACTGACGGTGGAAGTTGTAAAAAAGTTAATTTTTCGACCATTTTCAAAAATCATACATTTTTGAATGTTTTTTATAGATAAAAGAAATTTGGTTTTAAAATCTAAGATGAAAGATATATTATTTGTGCAAATATTAAGCCTAATATCAATTGAATTGAAAGAAAAATGACAAAGTTATGATGCACTGAGCGAAAACAACAACTTTACATTTATTACACCGTGCGAACAAATTTTTTTCGGTAACGTCAACATTAATAATTGCAAAGAGTAACAGAAATTGTCTTAGGACCCTTTTTTTCAGTTTTCTCAATTTTTCATGCAGATTGCATACTTTTAGTGATGAATAAAATAAATTTTGCCGAAAAATAGGTGTTAAGACCACTTTTCAAATTGGATTATTTTCTGAAATCGGAGGATATGTGAGGATGTAATTACATTATCCAACAAAGAAAGAATGCTTCTTAAAATAAAAAAAATCCAGGAACATACTTTCACATACTTTTTAGATATTTTTCTCTAAGTTTGCCAATTTTAAGATTTTTAATTTTGAAAAATATTTTGAAATAAAAGTGAAGTCAACTTTGCAAATTTTGAGAAAATATTGAAAGCGAAAATGGACACATCAGTTCTTAATCCATATTGAAAGTTTTAGTAACTTCTTGGTTACCATGTATTTTTAAAATTTTTTTTACTCAATACACTAAAAAACAGAAAATATGTGTTTACAATGAAAAAAGTTTCTACTTTGAGCCGCTTTTACACACAAACTAATTAATTTTTTACACAGATTTTTTGGGGTTTTCTTAGTTGGAGTTTTACCTTCCAAATGACATCAAAATCGTTAAATTCTGGGACTATAAATTTTTTGAATTTTGTCTATGGAACGAATCACTGTGCACCGTGCCAAAAATACCATTTTTTTTTGCTGAGATCCATCCTAATGTTGATATAGACGTGAAACTAGAGGTCATTTATAGTAACCAGACATAGTCAGTTTTTCATTGTCTGGCCCAAAGTCCTTATTAAAGGACTTTAAAAATTTAAGGACATACACATTTCAAATATTTTTTAAAATATTGTTATACAATGATGAAGAAATGAGTATCAAATGAAAGAAAAAATTGTCTCCTTTTAACAAAATTTGCTATTTTGAACTTTCAGGACCAAAATATGTCAGGTAGGGAAAACATATAACGGCGGATTTCATTTCAAACATTTTTTAAAATATTTGCGATTGTGCAATGAAAAAGATATGGGTATCAAATCAAAGAGCAAAATTGTCTCCTTTTAACAAAATTTTCTATTTCGAACATTCAGGACCAAAATGTGTCATGTTTCGGATCTCAGTCTGTAGATTCATACATCTAAATTGTATTCTATTCATCTCTCATCCATTCATTTTCATTCTATTCATCTTCATTCATTCTATTCTATCAAAGTTCTCAACAAAGATACACAAAACCCCTCCCCCGAAAAAAAATCCTGCGTGCGCTACTGGACCCATCAAACTACAAGTTGCAAGCAAATAAAGAGAGAACTTGTATTCCTACTCACTCGGTTATGCAGTTCCCTTCTTCATATGTGACCTTGAATAGTTCAAGTCAAGCTACTCTCTAAGCTTTCTACTCTATAAGCTGTACAACCCATAGTCCTTACTGTCTAAATCATAAATCAAACTCAATTATTTTGTTTTCTCCAAATTTGCCTAAATTCAACCAGTTTTACAACACTTGAAATTATACAAACTAAAGTTCACAGTCGCCCACACACATTGCTCCCTAATCGCATAAATCAATTGCCTGCCCCAACCACCGCACCGCACAGTCGTCTCACTCTGCCTTCCCTATAATTTGACGCGCTAAAAGCACCTTATTAATTTGTAGTTTGTAGTTTTCCGCTTCCCTTACTGCCCCGAGCGCCCTTGGGCCCCTCCTACGCCATTAACCGCATTACACTTTCCACTCTAATCAGCGATAAATTTTGCTAAAGCACTTCGCCGCCGCTCCGCTGGCCAGCAAAGCGCAAAATATTTCAAACACAATAAAGCACTCGAGGATTGGCATGGCCCGAGCTGTTGGCGCTGGCTGGCTGGGTTGGGCCGCCGGTCAGTGGTTCCGTGCTTAATGCAAGGCGACACACGTGCGAATTGTGCGGCCACAACGTAAATCGCACATTTGTAGCGGAGTGTGAAAAAATAAATTACGACAACTAAATATCGCACAATGCGCAGCGAATCGAGTAGAACGCAGAGGAAGCAGCACTGGAATTGTGCGGCCACATTTGGCTTACATGTGTAGGTACTTTAGAAATTGGCAACGGGCGCGCCGGTGGAAGGCGAAAGTGCGCGAAAAAGCGCCGTGGCGAAAGTGGCTAAATCTGCCATAAATAAAGGATAACAATTTGTAAGGATCAACAAGTGGGTAACTAAATCAAGCGACCAACTACTCGGGCTGCAATGACAGCGGCGGCGGCGGTGGCAGGTGAGCGCAACACTTAAATAGGGTAGAAAATTGTTTGGTTTGCTTGGCGGCAGCGCACAGCAGGTGTCTGGGCGCGTATCCTGCAGGATCTTATTAAGCGTGAAATATGGTCATGCGGCCACAAGGCGAGACGAAGCGAAAACCAACGAACCAAAAAGAAGCGCCAAAGAGCGAAATTATTGGACCCGGGAATGACAAAAGAAAAATGCCACAAAAATGTTTACTGTCATCGAGGCGACGCACAGTGTCGCGAGTAGTGTCAAAAATGCCAAAATGCAATTGTATAAGCGCAAAAATCTGAGTATGAGGTTTTGTTGAAAATACTTCAATTAAGAGAAATCCGAAGTTTTATGAAAAAATATTGGATAACATAGAAGTTGTGAGCTCTTAAAGTACGCTATTCCAGCGTTGAAAAAAATTATGTGCAAACAGCAAATTTTTGCTTTGACTTTGAGGTTGAATATTTCAAAATAAATTATGAGAAGGTCCCTAAAAGTTACTATTGTCGTAAGCTTCGTATAATTTAGGTGTGGCAAGACCAAAATATGGCTGATTACTTTCACCTCTGAGCAGTACAGTTATGTTGAAAATGAAGTAAAGAAAACGAGTGAATAAAAAGTAAATTCAAACTTTAAAAGTGATTTAAAAAAAAACACTAAATATCACTTTTGAAATTTTTTGATATTCTGTTTTGGCAAGTATGTACATTATGCTGTAAAATATTCAGCTGCGCATATTTGCGTGAATGCATATTATTGGCATTTTTCGGTGAAGACTTGAGTGCAAATTCGCGATATTTTCAACGTATGGTTGAATGCCCATAGCAATCGGTCAAATAATGCTCTGCTGCTGATGGGAAAAATTTGTTGCAGATAGCTTTGGAAAATCAATTACGATTACTATTATATTCGAAATAGAGGGGTTAATGGAGTTTCGACAGTACACTTTGATTATTTTTCGTACACACCCAAAAGTTGACAACCTCACTACTTCACTTGTATGGGAGGCGCCCTCTGGTGGTGAAATTTTGAACTTTAATTAATTTTGTATTTTTTGCACTCTAGAATGTTGATGATTGCTGAATAAATCATTCAAATCGGTTCAGTATTTTCGCAGATACAATGTTTCCTCGCTTACTTTACTACATTTACAAGTGTGGAGCCAGTTCCATTGAAAACTACTAGTTTTGTATGGCAGCCACCTTAAGAGTTGGATATAGCGATTAGGTGTGTATAGAAAAAACATTCCAGAGGAAAAATAAATGGGGGTCAGTCTTACATATGGCACGTCTGGGACCAACCCGAGAGCAGCGGGAGCCCACTTTCTAAAAACGATGATTTTGTATGGGAGCCTTATAAAATGTTGGTGATAGGGGGTAGGCATGTTCGAAAGAAATATTCAGAAGAAAAAATTAGTGGGGGTCAGTCTAAGACCTCTAAGAGCAACTTCTGAGCAGCTGTGGAGCAATTTATCGAGATTTCATTTGCAATCACTTTTGAAAAAAGCGCATTTTATCTATATACACATTTATAAATAAATTTATATTAAAATACAAATATTATGAACGTAGCTTTTATGAACTAAGATAATTTTCACTGTTAATATGAAGTTTTTTCAAATCCGTTTGTATGGGAGGTGGTCGAAGTTTTTGTCCGATTTCATTGAAATTTTGCACAGTAAGTTCTTTTCATTTAGATACCACCACTTCTTCTATTTTTGTCACTCCACTATATGAACTCGCAACACTGTGCGACCTGGAGTGGAGCGGTGCTGGACGTCATGACGAAGGCCACAATGTTTCGAGCCACAGATGATCGCAAATAATGACACTGACGAAGCAGCTGACGAGCTTGACGGCAACGACATGGGCCATGCCGCAACAATAACAATAACAACAACAACAACAATATGAATGAGCAAGGGCCACGCACACCTGCACACGAATGACGACGTTGGTGACAGGCAAAAAAATTAGGACCGTGTCCTTTTGCGCTTGTTTACACGAAAATTCGTAACTTTGTCCTTCACGATGACAGTCGACGGCTTCTCTATGTGTCTTTCTGCTTTTGGAAGCGCCACAGCTGCACTACGTACCGCCGCCGCGTCCGTCATTGCCGCCACCAACCAAGGCAAACGTTGCGGTTATTTTCTTGTGGCTGTCGTCTTAGTTGAGCTAAAAACGCTGCGACATTGGCAACGCTTTGCGCCGTCAACGCCGCTCGCCGAACTTCTCATGTGATTTGTTACTCTGCGCCGGGCATGAACTATGTATGTCGCCGGCTGCCGGGCGCCGAGAGCTGCAAAGTTGCCAAGGCAGCGCAGAGCATAAAAGCAGCTGGGCAGTCGCCTGGAAACGTGGCAACAAAGCAGCCGAGCCGTGCACAAAGCACGCGGCACTGTTGGCGCAGCAGCTGTCCGTCTGTTCGTCTACACGTCTACCTGGCTAGGTGCTCTCTTTATGTGTGTGTGTGTGTGTGTTTGTGCTCGTTTCTATCACTTTGTCCACCCGTCATATCTCAGCGGACCGCACAAATTGAGGTCATAACGTCTTCTGCTGCTTATATTTGTTATTCTTGTTGTTTGTGTTGTTGTTGTTGTTGACGACGCGCGCCATAATGTTGTCCGCTTAACGTGAATTATTGTAGCACCTCAGCAAATTTGTCATTTGCCGCTACAAGCAAACGTTGACTGTACGAACGCAAAACCGTTTAGCCCTGCGCCGCCCTTTTTCCCCCACCGACACGACAACGCTTTGTTGATAGTATTTTTTGTTCTATGTTGTTGTTGTTGCGCAATTGTGAAGTTTTATTTAAACATGAATTTTGCATGAAATCACTTTCGCTGCTCGTTGCGCGGTGGCCAACTGTTGAGTGCGTTCGTCCAAATGTGGCATACTTTTGTGCGCATATTTAATTAAATTTCTTTGACAGAAACTTCTTGAATTTGCCGCAACAAACTTTTTACGTTTTTATTAAACTTCTTTCTTATTGCAACATATTTTCTTTTAATTTCAACAAAATCAAAGTGCGGTGTTTTTATTTTTGTTTGGTTACTTTCAAGGTAGAAGTCAGCATGGCAGCATGTGTGCCGTGCATTTTGCATATTTTTAGGCGAACGTGACAACACACAAAGGAAATGTTCATACCTTTGATATGAACAGCAACATTACGCCACAAGGAAAATTATGATACATAAAGAAATTTGTTTTACAGTTAGATGAGACACTCAATGAAATCGAAGAAGCATTTGGTAAAAGATGAAATTCTGGAAGCCGAATGTAGAATGCATTTACTTAAAATATTGCACAGTGATTAAATTCTAAAGTGCTCAAAGTTCAGTAAAATTTTCCAAGTGAAGAGAGCACACGATGTACAACAAACTGTCCACAGATTCTGTAATCTACATCCTATCTCCTTCATGAATCACTGCAAGGTTATACATTACTAAGGAAAGAAAATTTGAAAAGACCAAATATAAATTTAAACTGATGAAAACTTTAAAAATTTTGTCATTATTTTAGATATCATTAGGACAGCCAAATCCATTTTCTTCTTTTCTTTTAGAGTTTTATTTTAAAAGCTTACATCACTTTAAATGAAACAAGGAATGAAAGCAACACTCAACATTGGGTTTCTGAACTAATAAAAGGACGTACACGCACTGGTTCTGAGCTACGCTCAAGGAGCACCCTGAGTTAAAGTTACATCTGCCTAAATGTTCGAGAAAATTCAAGGAATCATTGTAGAAGACTGCCGATTGGGTGAGAATTATAGCTGATTCTACTAGAATTTCATTTGGACGTGATCGATGAAAACTTAAGCTTTCGATTAAAACTTAAGAATTTCATTAGACAAACTAATCGGCTAAAATATTTTAAAATACGAGTAAAACATTGGAACGTTTGGTGCCATTTTTAGCTTAGACCGGAGAATTTCAATCGATAAATGCAATCGACAATTTTCGATATTCCTTCTTTACTTTAAGCATAAAGAAAATGGTTGGATTCATTTTCATCTTCTTCCTTCGCTTCTCTGCTTCTTCTTCATCTTTTAAAACTTTCTAACGGCTATTATAGGATTCTAATTTTTATCGATCGTTTCCCTTCTCTAGTTTAATCTTAAAAGAAATTTCAGCCTTCTCAATTAGGCTTCTAATTTTTGCGTTTCTTTTTCTTCTAATACTTTCTTCTTTTTCTTTTCCTCTTATTGTTCTTATTTTTCTTATTCTTACTCATCATTTTGTGCTTCGCCTTCTTTTCTCCGTGTTTGCTTACGGCAACCTCTTCTTCGTCTTCTGCTTCGGCTTCTTCTTATTTTTCTTCTTCTTATTATTTTTCTTCTTCTTCTTATTTTTCTGGTTCTTTTTCTTCTTCTTCTTCGTCCTATGCTTCTTCTTCTTCGTCTCCTGTTTCGTCCACTTCTCTTCGTCTTCGCTTTTGCCTACTTCTTCTATACCTTCTCGGTGTTCTTCTTCTCTTCTTCTTCTTCTTCCGTTTTTCGTTTTCGCTTACTTGTTCTTTGTCCTCTGCTTCGTCTTCTTCTCTTCGCCTTCCTCGCGTTCGCCTACTCCTTCTTCGTCTTCTTATGCTGCTTCCTCTTATTTGTTTTTCTTCTTGTTTTCTTGTTCTTACAGGAGGAATACTGCTTTCTTCTTTTTTTTATTTCTTTTTATATCTTTTAATTATTTTGTTTTACTGAAAGATTTCCTTTTCTTTTTTCGTCTTCTTTTGCCGCTTTCGCCTACTTCTTCTTCATCTTCTTCTGCTGCCTGCTCTTCTTTGTTTTTTTATTTTATTTCACTTCTTCTACTCCTGTTCTTTCTTCTGTTCTCTTTTTTAATCCTTTTATTTCTTACTTGTATAATTATTTCTTAAGACGTTTGTTTCTTGCCCCGCTTCTTCTTCTTCTTTCCCTGCCTTTTTCTTTTCATCTTCCCCTTGCTTTCTTTTTTTTGTTTATTTGTATTGCCTTTGCTCGCGTCTTCTTTCAACTTCTTCGTCTTCTTCGGCTGCCTCCTCTTCTTTGTTTTTTCTATTTTCCTCCACTTCTTGTTTTCTTGTTCTTTGTACTCCTCCTGCTTTCTTCTTTTTTTATTTCTTTTTATTTCTGATAATTATTTCCTGTACTGAAAGATATATTTCCTTTACTTTTTTCGTCTTCCTCTATCGCTTCAGCCTACTTCTTCTTCATCTTCTTCTGCTGCCTGCTACTCTTTATTTTTTTATTTTATTTCACTTCTTTTTCTCCTGTTCTTCTTTTTCATCTTTTTTAATCCTTTTATTTCTTACTTGTATAATTATTTCGTTTACCGTTTTTTCTTCCCCTCCTTTTTCTTCCCTTTTCTCTGCCTTTTTTCATCTTCCCCTTGCTTTATTTTTTTTTGTTTATTTTTATTACCTTTGTTCGCGTCTTCTGTCTCCATCCTTCTCCTTCTTTTCTTCTTCGTATTATCTTCTTTATTTTTCTTTATTTTTTATTCTTCTTCTTTCCAATTCTCTTAAAATACGATTTCTTCTCCTTTTCTTCTTCTTTTTCCTACTCTACTTCTTTATTTTTTACCCCTCCTGTTCTCCTTATTCTTCGTTTTTTCTTTCTTCTTCTTCAAACTTCCTTCATACAAAAAACGTCGTTTATTACTCGATAACTACTTCCAAACTTCTTTCTTTATTCAATACAAAACTGCGCACAATTACAAAATATCGCAAACAAACAACAACAAACAAAATGACATTTTCAACAATTAAATCAAATTTGAAAATAAATAAATTAAAAGTGCCTTTATCAAAGTCGAACTTTCTACAACTACAAACAAATTGAACAAATTTAGCATAGTCACATTTTTGGCCATTCGTGGCAGACTTCATTCAACATCTTGTCTGCAACTTGGCCCAAAAGTGCGCAGCAAACTTTCCATCACAAAACAAGTTATATTTAAATTATTTGCTGCCCCGCTTGCCCTCCCCCTCCCTTCACTTCAATGGCACATTTGCTTATTTCGCTAACCGTGACGTGTTTGTTGCTCGTATGTTGGTAGTCAAATTGCAGCCGACTCCACTTGACATTTCAATACGTCAAACTTGGCATATAAAACGGCAAATTGAAATGGCCAAATAGGCAAATACGAAACACAAATGAAGGCAGCTGAAATATTTAGACGCAGAGGCAGGCAGCCAGGACGAAAATTTAATCTGAAAGAAGAAACGAGCGCACACACAATAAGTTTATTTGTTGAAAAGTGTGAGTTGTTTATTTGCTGCTTGCTCAACTATGTATAGCAATAATAATAATAACAACAACAACAACAACAACAACAACAACAATGACTGCTAATACTGTTGTGCACAAATTCAGCATCTCGAAATGCGGCTCAATTTCCTTTTCAAGTGCGCGCAATTGCGCTTCACCCACACACACACACACACACACATACACATACAATCATGGCGAGCTGAATTTTTTCCTCACGCAGTTCCTCTCTGGCCATGGATGCTTTCGTGCATACCTGCACAAATTCAAGCACGCAGAGAGCCCTCACTGCAATCAGTGTATCGGGGTGGCTGAAACGGTCCACCATACGTTTTTTGAATGCGCCAAATACGCCGATGATAGAGCTAATCTCGAAGAGGCAATCGGCTGTGCCTTAACACCGTCCTCTCTGGTGTCTTACATGCTTGCGTCGCCAGAATCATGGGACCGAGCGTGCAGGAGTATTGCCCGTATAATGCTCTTACAGAGACGAGACATACGGGACTGTTCGGTGACAATTGCCAATGACTGACTATCCGTCCGTCCGAACACGACATTTTTCGGCAGAGCATCTTATGACTCATGCCTGGACGTAGCTGAACGCTAACATATCCGCCTTCATCGTGAAGTAATACCTCGCGGTGGTGCCACGATGAAGGTACACGGACTGTGTATACAGGGGTTTTAGCGTGTTAAAGTCTCGCACTCGTTTGGCTTTCGATGCTTTCCCCTACTGGAAAAAAAAAAAAAAAAAAAAAAAAAAAAAAAAAAAAAAAAACATACAATCTCATTTCATTTACATTTGCCGTTTTTTCGGCTGTACTTATAACTGAGCTTGTTGTTGCTGTTGTTGTTCTGTTGCGAGCAATTTTTCTTCAACATTCAATGAAATCCACTCATCCAGCTGCCGTCTTGCCGGCTCGACATCGCAGCATTTACTGTTATTGCGCTCGCTCGCATTACTTGCCAGCACAACAACAATTTAAACAGATTAATGCCACTCAAAAGTTGTGCAGACGGCGACGTGCCGATTGAAAGTTGCGGCGGGCCGTGGGGGGCCGAAAAAGAAACTGTTGCTGTTGTTGTTGTTGTGTTTTTATGAAACCCCACTGTATAATTTTGTAATTTTTACAGCAATTGATTTCTGCTGTAATAAATGCAAATAGCAATGGGAGCCGAAGCATAACAGAAACAAAAACAACAACAACAACAACCACAACAACAACACGAGCAAACACAGAAACAAACACAACAAAACACGACCGCAACACGAAGCGAAAATTTAATGAAAAGAATAAAGTGAAACGAAATTGACTGAGCAAAGCTGGAACAGAAAATGTTTGACAAATTTTATAAAGATGACGTTTAATGGTGGGCGGTTGTATGTATTTGTGTGTGTGTGTGGTGAGGAGCAGAGAATTTAATGAGCCATTTCTCGTCGCTAGAAAAGCTGACTGGTCGACTGGTTGCTGTGACCAATTTCCATACTAATTTCTGTTATTGTTGTTATTGTTGTTTTTTTGTTATTTCCGTTTATTGCTGGCACTCTGTATGGAAATGGTAATTGAATGAAATTATTTGGCATGCAACTACAAATAAATTTGCCGGTTTGTTTTACTGCGTTCAGCAGATTTGCGCTGAAATTGTTAGGTACACAAATAATTCGACACGTTTGTTATTTGACTGTAGCCGAATGTTGTTGTTATTGTTATTTTTGCTTATTGTGGCGCTTCAAAATGTGCTTCAACGAGAGCAGATACATGTGCCTCAGAGCCTGGAAGTATGCTACACATAACTTATAATAAAGTACTCAACTGACTGATTGATTGCCTGCTCGTTGTTGTGTCTTCATTTTTCTGCACTTTAGAGTTGGTTTGTGGAAACACAAAGCACGTTTAAGTCATTTAAGTTGATTAAAGCAAACCTTTACAAAAATTTGTGTCATCAACTGCCACTGAGGAGTTAGTCAATTCGACTAAACACCAAAAATCACTCTAAATTTCCTCGGGGAAAATCTTGCGTCACCAACATTGCTTTGACAACCATTAGAGTAACAACAACAACACCTTAAATAACAGTAATTTCTTTTTTTTTGTGCACAATTTTCAATTTCGTTGCGCTGTTGTTGTTACTTTTACCTTTTCCGCATTTCGTTTGTTTGTGAATATTTCCCAAACGCAAATAAACATACACCAACAACAATGGCAACAACTAAACGCCAAGCTTGCATTTTCATTTTTTAAATTTTGTATGCACGTGTAGTGAATTTTTGTCATTTTTTACGTACCTGCCACAGCCGTCAATGGCAGCCATCACCACCTGCGCCGTTGCCGCCCGCTGCTCCGCTGGCCGCATTTCTCATCTCATCTCTCGAAGCGTTGAGCTGAGCTCAACAATTGACAGAACAATCAAAATTGTCAACAAACGCTTTTCGATTTCCGTTTTATTGCCGCCCCATGATGACGCCCCCCCTCCGTTCCACCCACCCATCCTGTTGCACTCCACCACAACGGCATCTCACACCACTGTCAGCACTGTCGGCGCCTTCTTTCATTTATTTTGCATTTTCCCCCCCAAAATGTCATTTGTCAATTTCAACTCCTCCTCGACACTAAACGACACCACGCCCCCAACTACGAAACGTGGCGGCGCGCAGCAGCGCCATCAGCATTTCTGTTGCCAATTTCCAGCTCGCATTGGCATTCGCTCACAATACTTTTGACAATTTGCTCGCATGTGCGGCAGGCGGCCGAAACCGCACCGCACGCATGCAAATTTTGACATGCACGTCACATTTTATCGAAAATAATCGAATCGATTTCATTGTGCGTACGCTCGTGATTTGCGTTCGCCGCTTCCTGTCCTGCTGACGTGTGCAACGTGCAGCGCCACAGCCGACATGCCAGCGCGCGGATGTGGCAATGCTTGTGATGCCGTGCCCGCCTACCCGCAGCGACGCAGCTCGATTTCAGTTGGCGGCGGGGCGTCCCGAGCACTTTAAATGCTGATTGTTTTCCGCTGCTTCGATTTCGAATAGTCGCAACGATTTTATTGCCACTCAGAAAACGCTTCAAATGCTGCCCCGCCTGCTCGTCTCGAACCTCCCCTACGCTTCGAAACTTGTCTATTTTAACCGATTTTCATTTGGCAGCCTCGTCGAACGGTTGTCAGTTTTATTGTCCTTACGTGCAAATTGTGGCATTCAACCAAATCGATGCGATTTGTTGTCCTTTGCTCCGGCTTCACACTTGTTGGCTGGTTGGTAGGTTGACTGGGTTTTCTTTTCGATTTTCAAATTTGTACGTAAATAATGGCAAATGCTTTTCAAACAACAACAACAATAAAGGCACAAATTTTACTGTACGCCACTTGGTCGCTTCAACTTATTTAGCTGGAATGTTTACTGCACTACCAACAATGACCGCTTGACATTTTGCTAATTGGGTCAGGAAGCATTGTCGCAGTGGCAGATGTTGTTGTTCTTGTTGCTGCTGCTTGGCGCGCACAATTGCAGAACTGTCGCACAGCAAATAATGCACTGAAGTGGCGCTCTTTGGTCCCTAACAACCGGACTACAACAGCAACAACAACAACAATAACGGGACAACCAGCGGGGTCAAGTTGCGAGTGAATGAACGAGTGACAGCTGGAGTGGCATTGGCGACAATAATGAGCGTAAGCGGCTGCTGGCAACTTCAAATACTTCAATGAACGGCAATGGAAATGCAAAATGATTACAATTAAATTGTATACAATTACTGGTAATTTGCTATTACAAACAATTTCTGTGGAAATTTGAGTTGAAAAGTTGTGAGGCAAAAATGTTTAAAGGAGTTGCAGTTGGCATCTAAAGTCAATGAACTGCAAAAGTAGCAAGAAATGAGTCACCACTGAACCGAGTCTCAAATCTTCTTGGCAGTTCAAATCTTCTTGATGATCAAGACCCAAGAAAAGAGAATCTTCTGCAGCTAAGACGGTGACATATAAACCAGGTTTTGTTGTCTTTCTACTCATCAAACGATCCCTCGCTTGGACTGAATCCACTAAAGAATACAGCCCAAGCCTTTTCAAGTGTCTTCTGATGATTCATTGACTCATTGATAACAGATTGGTTTACTAAGAGCTCGTAAGAATTCATTCCTCAACCAAGGCTAGAATCAAAGATGGAAAGAATAAAAAAACAACTAAGAGTTCCAAAAGCTTCGAAATGGAGTACGGATTTTCGAATGACTTCAGACAGAAAAAGCTTCGGGATATTTGTGTTTTTATTTATTCATTTATTATTCATATTTCATTGTAAAGGGAATTTCACAGGCTACAATATGGTAGCAAACTTTTTGTACCTTAGTTATGAATTTTTCGAGAAAAAAATCCGTTAAAAAATTTATAAAAAATGTTTTTTTCGCTTAAAACTTTTTATTAGTACATCTTACGTATCTAATGTTGCACATCAAAAGAAAGGTATGAAAAATACCTTTCGTTTGATACCCATATCGTGTAAATCAGTTGGAGATTAATTGAGTTTTTTTGATAAAAACTTTGAAATTTGACGCCGAGCCACGCCTTTTATGGGCGTTTCCCAGGCAAAATTTTTAGTTTGTTAGATGCAGGAGCCAACCCTCTATATAAAAGCATACTCATTTATTTTTTCACGAGGGTTCACTATACTGTTTTTATGCCTCAACGAAAGTGGAGTTTTTGGGACATTTTTGTCGAAAACACAGTTTGAATGTATTTTTTTTGTGTTGGCAAATTTGTTGGTCGGTAAAATATCTACAAACTTGCCGAAGAGAGTAAGGCGATATTCGGAACGATTTGGGACCTATTAGCATTTAAACGTTCGAAGACTTAAGCGACGAACTCGACTAAAATGAGCAAACTTCAAAGTCGGATTTCTCTTAAACTAGAGCCAATCCAGCCAAACGCCTGGTGGATCTCAACTCAGTATACCTTTAGAAAAGTCGCTCAATAGGTCCCCCGCTTGTTACTTTTTTCGACTAGCACAGTGTAATTAACTTAAAATTACCAAAATTAACTTTAAATTACCAAATTATTTCAAAAAACAAAAAGTATTATTATTAATTAAATAGTAAAAAAAAAACTGTATTTAAAGTGTACTGAATTTTTATTATCAAACAAAAAACTATTACATAGTCAAAGAGACAAAACCTTTTGTGCCCTTAAATCTCAACAAAAAACTATAAATCCATAAATCCCAAAATCAGTGTACAACCAACTTTAAGGGGAGGTTCTCCTCTTTTCGGCCGAAAATAAAGCGAAATTCTTTCATTTACTGTCGGATAATGAAACGACTCACGAATAGACGGTTTTGATGATTTATTAAGCCATCTTTCTAAAATACAAAATCCAATATGGCGGCCCAAAAATGGCGGGTCTTGTCAACCTCTGCAAGCGAGACATTGTTCGGAAACGTCAAGGCTGTAGCCACTTGTAGTGAACTGAAATCAAAAATTTTTTTTTTATAGTAAAGAATATTAAATTCCCTATGACTTATACCTATTTTTGAATAATTTTTATAAAAAATCATCTAATTTATGCATAATCATAGAAAAAGTTCAATTTTTACCATCTTTTTTTCGACTTTTCTTTTGTTAAAAGACTATTATTACACATTTGTTTATATTTGTTTTAGGTATAAGTCATATAAAAAATCATTTTAAGAAATGCTATAAATGAAGTAACTCGGATAAGTAGATCATGAGTTACGCTTGACGTTAGGATGAAAAAAATGGTTTTGAGATAAACGCAGTAAAATAGCACCAGAGCGTTCCTCCGCGCGCGAAAGTTCGACGCATCAGAGACGCTCCTATGCGATAAATATGCTGCGGATCGAAAAATCCTTTTGCACACAGATTTTTTGAAAAAAAAAAGAGGAGAACCTTCCCTTAAGTGCCAAATGCTCAACGAAAAGCTGACAATAAAAACGCTTTGCTCGCCGTCATTAACAACTCAAACAAAGGCCAATTGCAACAACAGATCTCAGCACATTCGACGATTACATTAATTAATACATACAACAGCAGCAAAAACAAAAAGTTGCATATACTTTGGTGAGTATTCGGCAAAATGAGAGAGCGCAAATATTTGTGCAGGGCTAATTAATAATAAAATTCTGTATTATTAAATATTCAAATTGCAAAGCACACACAGCCGGCAAAGCACACAAACACCCTCACACACACACACACACACAGACAGGTACACAAAGGGCTCAATGCGTTGGCAGCACAAAAATTAAATACACAACGAATGTAGGCGTCGTGGTGGCCGCGCGGCCAAATGCGGGCCAGGCAGTCAAAAAAACAAGAAAATTATGACATTTCGAGGCCGCTTCGTAAGCACCAACGCCGGCGATTGCGATGCGCTGGTAGGCTGCCGCTTGCATATTTTATGCAATTAAAATTGCAAATGCAACAAAATTTGCATTTTTTACGCTTTGCCACAACAGATAAAATACGCGCGACACGTGCACAGCACAACACCACACACACAGACACAGAATGCAGTTGCAACAATGCAGGCAGCGGCAACAAAGAGGCGATTGGAATGCTTCGGCGCCGTCGCAAAAACTAAAATGCCAACGCCAATGTCGACGTCGATGTGTCGTTGTGTCGGCCATCAGATGCGCAATGTTGCGCTGTGACATGAGGCGATACATCAAATGTTTGACTTTGTCCAAATGAATGACAGAAATTTATGCAAAATTCTGCATACTTGACGTGATTGGACGGCGCGCAAAAAGCGCGTGGCCCGTCACGCACATTTCAGTGCCCGATGGCGAAATGGCCGCTCGCTGCTGGCATGTTTTGGGGCACATTTTTTTCGTAAGTATGTAATATAAGTTTGTGTGTGTGAGTGCGTGCTGGTGCTGCCGAATTGAGCAATAAAACTCTGCCGCTGACAAGCCGGTAATTATGAGTAAATAAATGCGCCTCTGTGCCCCCACCTTCACCCTGAGCGGACGAACGTTTGACAACAACGACAACACCTAATGTGCATGCAATAAAAATTAGCCACAATTTAGTGACGCAAACGGCGCCCAATTAGCCCGCACTGCAGTAACAAATCGGCCAAATCAGCAGCGCCGCAGCGATAATTATTGCGTCGCACAGCCACCTTTTTTTTGGCTTTCCTGTTGTTGTGACAAAATAAGCAAAAACAACAGCACAGCAACGCCCACCTTTTTGTGTTTTTGGCTGGCAAATGTAAAAGCCAAAGCGAACAAGAAGCAGCAGCAGACGCAGCGAGGGCACACAAAAACCAACAACGCAAATAAATGCGTTGTCTTAAAAAATGTTTGGGGGCGAAATTTCGCCGCTTTATGCAAACAAAACCATCAATTACAAAGGTTGCGCCGCCACTAAGTTCGTGTTTAAGCACAACACAAAAAATAGCAACAACAACAACAACAAATACAAAAACACTAATAGCCAGCAACAAAAGCAAAGACACAAAAGCAGAAAATAAAAGCCGCCTTGGACAGTGACAACAACATTAGCAGGCAATAACATTGCACTGTGGTGTGATGGTGAAGTTGGGTAGTCGAATAGTCACCACGGCAGGTTTACAGCGAACGCTGCTTGGGGAAACTTAAAGTTGTGCTGATTGTATTAGAGTTGAAGCAAACACGATTTGACCAAAATTATGTCACCGAGTGATTAGTGTTGATTTAACGACGAATTGTAAGCACTGCAGTGTGGTGAGTATTGCATCATATACTCCTCGGTTAAATGGTTTTTCAAATATTTCTTTTTATGAATGAACACAACAGCTGTTAATTGCACTGTGCGTGAAATTTACCCTAAAAAATTCAGACATGGGGGGTACCTACTGAGCGACTTTTCTATAGGTAGTTGAGTTGAGTTGAGATCCACCAGCCGTTTGGCTGGATTGGCTCTAGTTTAAGAGAAATCCGACTTTGAAGTTTGCTCATTTTAGTCGAGTTCGTCGCTTAAGTCTTTGAACGTTTAAATGCTAATAGGTCCTAAATCGTTCCGAATATCGGTTTACTGTCTTCGACAAGTTTGTAGAACACATTCAAAATGTGTTTTCGACAAAAATGTCCCAAAACCCCACTTTCGTCGAGGCATAAAAACAGTATAGCGAACCCTCGTGAAAAAAAAATGAGTATGCTTTTATATAGAGGGTTGGCTCCTGCATCTAACAAACTAAAAATTTTGCCTGAGAAATGCCCATAAAAGACGTGGCTCGGCGTCAAATTTCAAAGTTTTTATCAAAAAAACTCAATTAATCTCTAACTGATTTACACGATATGTGTATCAAACGAAAGGTATTTTCATACCTTTCTTTTGATGTGCAACATTAGATACGTAAGATGTACTATTAAAAAGTTTTAAGCGAAAAAAACATTGCTTTATAAAATTTTTTTTTAACGGATTTTTTTCTCGAAAAAATGCATTACTAAGGTACAATAAGTTTGCTACTATATTGTAGCCTGTGAAATTCCCTTTACAATGAAATATAAAAATGTATACTTTAGTTTTTTCTGACTGTGTGTCGACTTTCAATGCGTTTAAATGAAGCTCAGGTTTTCCCCAGCAACTTTCGCCTTGATAGGTTGAAGTCACGTGTCCGTAAATTCTTCCTTCCAAGCTCTGTAAAGGCTCCTTTTTAGTGTTCCGAATGGACCTAAAAAAGTTCGATAAGAATGTGGATGTTCCTAGCAAAGTTGAGCAGCGACTTAATGCCATGCTTAGGGTTACTAATAGATAATTTATTAATAAAATTGTTATTAGATTAGTTGGTGAATTATATAAAATTTCTAATCTTAATACATTTTCTGTAAAGTAAAAATATGAGTTGAAAATTGATTCTATTTCATTATTTTGGTAGAATCAGATTAACGATGTTTTATCAATAAATATTGATATAATTATTAAGGTGATGAACAATAGAATTGAAATTCTTCTATCCCAGAAGAGAATAGAGACCCCAAAGTGTATCAGACGCAGTCTTGAGATAGCTGGACAGGAGCAAAGAATGTCTTATGACCATAAGAGAAAATTCTTTTCACTAAATAAGTTCCAGCAAACCCACGAAATCACACCAAGACTGATCTAATTTTATGTACTAATCCCTCATTGTTCGGGTATTTTTTCCATTAAAATCTCTAATCCAAATAGCTATCCATATAAGCTTTGGAAAACATTAACAATTTGAAATTTCTGATTTTTCATTCCTCCCATCCAAAACAGATTTCTAGTGCCGCTTTCTGCTTCAACCCCAAGCACATTCCTTTTTGATTTTACTTTGACTTTAACCTTTTATCTATTGACTTTAATATTATTTGGCTCAAAAAACTTAGGTTCTTCATCTCAAAACTACCTTCAGTAGCTACCTTTTTAAACAAAACCCCAAAACTAATAGCAAATGGTTTAATTGTTGTTGGGAACGAGCTTCAACCAACCAACGCAAGCTGAAAATCCTCTACGTATCCTTTATTCCAGTCCTTAGACATCAATTAGTATTTATCACTCAAGCAACAGCTGCTTCCTTAACTTACCATCTGCGTCAATCACTGATTACCATCTGCCAATAAAATCTTTTTTTAACTAATCACAATTTATGGCACTTGTCATAAACTATTCACGACAACTTTAATTGCCGTTTATGCAAATTTAACACATTAAACATTTCATACTAACAAAACAATTCTCACCACAATGTTATTATTAACAGCCATCGTTGGCAGCACTGTTAAGTAACAGTAAATTTCCCCTCAACAATGTTGTTCCGAGCACAAAATACAGTTCACCACAATGTTGGATACTGCGCACTGCATCAAATCAAATCTCTATGTTTGTTTTCAATATTTCATGTATGGTGAATTTTGCACCAAACTCACCACATGTCTTTTTTATCAGCGCAAGATTTAATGAGACACTAAGGGCTCTTGTCAGCCTCTAAATAAATAAATAAATATCAAATTGGCTCATACATTGCACATCACAAAGGCCACAACTTTTTTAGCGCCACCGCAGCGTAACGATGAGTGATAAGTAGAAGAGAGAAGGGACATTTTGGATTAGCAATCATACACATGTGAACTTGAACTTTATGGTTGTATTAGTTATTATTTAGCTGTGTGTTATGAGAATAGATGTGAAAAACCTGAAGTTACGAAATATGAAATCATGAAAATATTTGAGTATAAATGAAAATATGCGAAAATTATGGGCAAATGTTTTGAACAGAATTATATAAAATTAGTTAATATGCAATGAAATTATAAGTCAATGCCAATGCCATAAAAACTATGATTTATATAATTTAACAATCGATGGCATATAATCGATAGTGGTTCGATGGACCACAGATTACGTAAAACTTAAGTTAGTCACACTTTAATTATAAATTAAATGAATGTAATTGGTCCGATGTGTTAGAGCTCTTTATTATATCTTCTCATCTCGCATCTCCTCTCAGAGACAAAATCTCGAGTAAACTCTTTGATTCCTCTTTTTAAAACTTGCTTTATTTCTGTATTCTGTCTTGAAATAGTCCATCTGCCATATCAACAATCAGGACATCAAATATGAAAGATATACCCACAGATTAGGCTGGAACATTTTTTACGCTGAACTTGGATCAAAGAGCTAAGAGGCTATTAGATCAAGAAAAGTCTACCGTGCTAGTAACACCGTGCGACAAAAATTAAAAAAATTTTTCACGCCGGAAAAAATCCATATGTGCATGAAACTAGAGACCAAATTTAGTAACACTGCGTGAGTACTGAGTAGTTTTTCATTTCTACATCCTTTGTCCTTTTAAAAGGACTTCAAAACTTTAAGGGGATAAAAAATTAAAAAAAAATATAAAAAATACTTATCCTCGATAGAATATGGCAACATGTATATCAAATGAAAGAGGAAAGGCTCAAGAATTTAAATAAAATTGATTTTGTATCTATTTGTAAAAAAAGGATATGAAAAAGGTCCTTTGAAAATTTTAATCCTTTATATCCTTGAAAATTTATATAGAATTTTCTTGAAAAGTAAGTATGTTAAAACCCAAAATCTCCTTGATCACGTGTCAAAATTTCATTATTCTCGCTTTATTGATTTTGATTCATTCACATTGCAGCTTCCGCCTTTTTTTTAATAACTTTCGAACCAATAAAGTTAGAGTAATGAAATTTTAGCACGTGATCAAGGAGATTTTGGGTTTTAACATACTTACTTTTCAAGAAAATTCTATGTAAATTTTCAAGGATATAAAGGATTAAAATTTTCAAAGTACCTTTTTTATATCCTTTTTTTACAAATAGATACAAATTTATTTTTTTTAATTCTTGAGCCGTTCCTCTTTCATTTGACCAGACCTTCCACCATCGAATTGTTTTATCCAATTGTAGGACTGGGTCCATTTCCGACCCTTTCTTAATAAGTTTATAACTTAAATGACTTCCTTAAAACCAATACAGATTGTCTACAGTTGGTAGTCCCAGTTAGTCTTCCGTGGGGTTTCGAGATTATCAATTTGACAGCCAAACTTTGTTTTATCCTGTCCTAGGTTTGAGTCCACAAAGTCCTCTTCCGACCTCTTCGTTCTCCCAATACGTCCTCTGACCTATATCTCCTATTTTCACAGCTCCTTCTATCAAGTTCAGTGACGCATTCCAGCTTTCAAATCTATACAATTTTTTAATTAAAATTTAATTACTTCAAACATTTGGATTATGTAAAAAGCGTTTCACGCATAAAGCTTACATTCTAACTAATCCTTGGCCTATGTTGCTCGCACTCTATATTTTCTATTTAGCATTTCAATGCCACTATTGTTGTTTTAAATCCATTTAAATTTATTACCATTTATTTTATATAAATTTGTAGCTATTTTATTTTGTACTATTCCATTAATTTATTTTCAAAAAATTCTCCCCTGCCATACAACATGTTTTTGTTTCTCTCACAACGTATTCATTTTCTGGATTAATTGAAAATAAAATTGCAAATTTCACTGCATGCAGTGAAAAATGTTTTCAATTAAAAATCAGCAACAGCCCAAATACCAACGAAATGCGTGTTTTGTGCGCATCGTTTTGTGTCCGACATAGAGCAGATAGCAACAAATAAAACAGTGTGCGGCAAAGCATAAGCAACGGTGACAGCCCGAACAGCGGCCATATGAAAGGTAACACATGTTGTTCACAAACACACACACACTCACACGCACACGGACACAGACTCGGCACATGCGGCGCAGCGTGTTAAACAGCATTCAATTAAATATTTTTGCAATTTATGCACAAATTAAATTATGACGATTAAGTGCGCTGCGATTATTATTATTGCGATTATTATTGTTCGGAGCGGGACTGCGCAACAGCTCGAGCTGTGCATTATGCATGAAGCAACATAACATTGCTGGCGACTTTGTAACACTTACACAACATGGAATTCGCTGCGAATGTGTGCATGGAATGCAAGTTTGTTTGTCTGCCAAAGTTAATCAATTTAAATTTTAATTACTTTATATTGCATGCAACTTATTCACTAACTATGCCACGCGCCGGCATTGGCTTCTATGTGTGCAATTATGAATGCACGGCACAGGCACGCACACTCACACATATCGGCGTTCTACATTACAGTTTTTATTTCACATGAATGCAAATTATATAATTAAACAAGGCTCGAGGCTCGTGATATCTGCAGCCGACTTTAATTCTTTTTGTAATTAAAATTCATTGTACGAGTTGCATGTGAGCCAAAAATAATACGTCGAGCATGTACAACAATATTTGTATTGAAAATTAAATCATTTATTTACAACCCAAACACATCAAGCAACGAGCCATAAATGTAACGCATTCAGCCTACAAGTATACCACAACTCTTTTGCCTTTAGATTTCCACAGCTTACTTGAAATGTGCCAAAAGGTAGCATGCTTTCAGGCTGATTTCATTAAGATTGTAACAATTCTACGAAATCAGTTTTTATGCCTCAATTGTTGCCATGATTTGGCGCCAATACTTTACAATAAAATAAGCCCAAACAGTTACAAATAAATTATTTGCGTGTGTGTGTATGTGTATGAAAATAACCGCCAAACAATTTACTGCACAACCACTGCGATATACAATTTATTCAAAATTATGACCAGCGACGCTACGCTGCACTACGGTCGCCATATTGGCAAAGCCATTTGTGGCTAACCGCAAGCTGACTTCATAACATTGTACGCACACAAAACTCGAATGCAAATACTACTCCAATACATACAAGTATGTCAAATTGATTTCCTGCATTTTTTCAAAAGCATAGTTTGTCAGAAATGCTCGCATCGCTTGCACTGCAACAGTTTGTGTTTATAGAAAATAATGCAAATATTATTCATAATAATTGTTGGCCATATTTGCAGTGCGGTCTAGCCGCACAATTCATTATGAGCTCTCGCGATATATGTTTTTCCAATGCTCACACCTCAAATGAAATTCTCATTAATTTCATTGCTTAATCATGCAACCAGTAATATGCAAAAATTTTCATTTAAAATAAGCACGAAGAAAAACAAAAACCAAAATTTGGCTGGCTCGCTAAGCTTTTGCACAAATGTTTGCAAATTGCATATAAATATTTATCTATTTTTTGTATGTATGTGTATGTGTAGGCATCCTGATTTTATTAGTAGCTACAGTTTCTAATTAAAATATTTTCTATTGCATATTTGAGCTAAAATTACTCATACGCCTCGGTGTGTGGGTATGTGAAGTCATGTACGTACGTGTGTGTGTGGCAAATCGTATGCGTTGAAAATATTTTAGCAGATTTCAGTTGGAATCAGAGTAAAACAAATCAAATAGTTGTGTAGGCACTAATTTTGTTTATTAATTTTTGTTATTAAAAAAAAACAATCATAATTCTTGCATGTTGCATGTACTGGATATTTGCAAATATTCATAGATACGACTGCAATTATCTATTTTCCTATTAGTTAAGTCCAGGGACCCAAAATAACAGTTATGAATTTGTAAAAATTCGAAAACGTTGCCCATTTTTAAGAGATATTTATAAATGTTGGACAATAATTATTATGAGGGGAAAAATATTTGTTTCGCCATTTCGTAACCATTATTCGTGACAAAATTTTTTTCTGTTGCCTAATAACTATTACACTGCACAACAGCATGTCTGTTCCATGGAGTTTTTTACATGAATCTGAATCGTTTTTCCACGCTGTTTTCAAAACCATACTCCGTTTTTATGTAACAGCTCTAGTTTTCGCAAAAAATGGACATGTCATTTTTTCGAATTTTCCTCGGCTTTTTTCTCGTTTTCGACTGTAATTTCTGAACCAATAATCCTATCGATTATAGTTACACTAACAACATCTCACGCCATCTCTTCTGACATTAATCAATTTTATGCGTTCTAAATTGGCGTTGTAATAAGGTTTCAAAGTAGGAAAATATTGAATTTCAAGGCGTTTTTTCTGATGGCGAAAATTGTACAGATGTTTCATAAATCAAGTTACGAAGTATATGAATATCTTAAGAAGAAACATCAAGCAATACAACACAGCCAAATTATTTGGCGGAATACACATTCGCATCGAAATAATAGCAAAAATGTACCATAGCCATTTTCATCACTTTTCATATTTTTTCCTTAAAAAATTAGGAGCCTCAAAATATGCAAAGTTTTTAATTTTTTTATTGTTTCGAGCAATTCAAAATATATTTGTTTTTTGCTTGTATTTCAGACTATAAATGGAACATATAAAAGAGCATATTTTGACGCCCCTAATTTTTTAAGGAACAAGTATGAAAAGTATGAAAATGACTATGGTACATTTTTGCTATTATTTCGATGCGAATGTGTATTCAGCCAAACAATTTGGCTGTGTTGTATTGCTTGATGTGTCGGCTTTCATTATACACCTAACTCGTTAATTGATTTACAAAAAATGTGTATGTTTTTTACCATCAAAGAAAACGCCTTAAAATTCCATATTTTCCGACTTTGAGGTCCAATTACCGCGGAATTTTAAAACTTATAAAAATAAGTTGCATCGAAAAAGAAGACGTGCGGTGTTGTTAATGCAACAAGGTAAAAATTATGTCAATCGCTTTTTTGGTTTAGAAATTACGATCAAAAATATTGAAAAGGTAGTGGAAAATCTGAAAAAGTGACACGGTACCTGTATCTCACTAACTAGAGCTGCTAGAAAAAAACTGAAGGTAGATTCGAAATCAACGCACCCAAGTTAGTAAAAAACAGTAGAAAAATTCCATGCAACAGAAAAAAAGTGTTTTTTTGTTGTGCTGTGTGAATGGTTGATATTTTGCATATTTACTCGTTGGTTGATCAAAACTTCGATTAGTTGCTCACACATCGGTTGCTTTTTGATGATGTTTTGGCCAAAAGTGACACCGCAATCATGTCCCAGTCACCGAATTCAATATCCAAAACTGAAAATACCCACAAATGCACTTCGATTTGTCAACATTAAAGAGATCAAAACAGCATTGCTCAGCAGAGCTCATTAGTATCGTTTGGCATTCCGCTTAAATACATTCACAAAAAAATCCCATTTTCAGAAACACAAATTTCCACTTGTCAACAGTTTGTCTGTGGCTCGGTTCTCATGACTTTTCACGCATCTGCTACACTCAGTTCAGTTCATTCACATGGCCGCTTTCGTCATTATCTTTGTGACAATTTACATGTCAGCAACTGCGATTTATGCGAAGCGTCTGAGCGCCAAAGCAGCGTTGAGCCGCACCAGCTGTGGCCAAGCATTTGCGTTAAGTGTCAACTTATGCGCTTAAATTCTCACTAGCCAAACAACTATGACAACAATGTATGCACAAAAACAATGCAACAACAATGTGAAAAGCAACAGAGATAGCAAAAAAATTGCCATTTCGAATAAAACCAAAACAAAAGTGAAAATCGCTTAATGGCGATTGAAGTCGCTGCACACATACGAGTACAATGTATAATGTGTCTGTGTGTGTGTACAAGTTGTGATAGACATGAAAGACTACTGCCGCACTTTATTTACTTTTCGTTCAGTGCCCGAAAATTGCCCAACAACGTAACAATGAAACGAACGAAAATGACCAAAAAAGCAAAAGCCGAAAAATTAGCTCAAGTGCCGAACTCGAGCACAGCGCACATTTTGTTGCCATTTACCTATAAGTGGCGAACGTTGGCAACCATGTTAACATGCATTTAACGACTACAAGCTCTGTGAAGTGGTTTCCATGCCATAAGCTGCGACGAGCGCCATATGTCCGTCAGCTAATAACAACAAACCTAAATGAGGGCAATAGACTGGCCAGCGCGCACTGACGAAGCAAACTGCGCGAGTGTGAGAGTGCGTGCTCAGCTCATGACTTAACCTTGAAGTGAGTAGGGAAACAAGCACAAAGCAAACAAGCAAAATTATGGCCTGAAGACAATTGAAATGGGCGCCACTAAGCAACGAGATGCAATGCGAGCAATAAGTGGCAAACATGCTCGAGTTGAATGACTTCCACAGGTCTCTACTATCATTTAACATTCGGCATCATGGTTACCATCTCGTGTCCGACGGACATTCGCATTAATTTGGCATTTTTAATTAAGCACCAAAATGCGTTTAATGAAACTTTCACCGAATGCTGCTCGCTTTCAACGGCCACACCGCTGCCGCATAGCGGCTTATTTCATTAGCTGCAACCACCAACACAGCCCCAACGATTACAACAACTAAACATGGCCACGCACATGCACATTAACCCCCCCGTTCCCATAGATGTCCTAATGCCATTTGAGCAGCGCAACATTTCACTCACGGCTACAATGACAAAAACAACAACAATGGAAACAACAAAGCATGCCGCACAGCTATGCGCCGAAAATCATAGCGTTGCACAATTATTAGCGCAATGCAATTGTGTTGCTTTTGCTGCGCCACTGTCGCCGTGGCTGCGCACAATTGCCGCACTGTGCTCAGTTGTGGCCCACACATACGCGTCGCTATTGAAATCAAAACACTTCCGGCTGGCGCTGCGCTGCCAGGCAGCCAGCATTTGTCAATTGCATTGGCGCCGGCGGCATTGACAACGTCAACACCGCGCCTCAAAACCAGCCGAGCCGCGAGTGCAACTTGCATGTCCCGAAAGCAGGAAAGCGCCAGGCGCATGGAATCTGGCGCAGTGCTGGAAATGTCAATAACAATGCAACTTTAATGTCTGCTTGCAGCAGTCGACGCTTTCCTTTTTGTTGGCGGCCTATTTTATGCTGGCGCTGATTTACCAACAACAACAAAATGCCTAATTCTTGTTGTTGCTGTTGTTGTGTTAGCATTTATGTTTGGCAGCCGAAATGCAAAATGCTGTGGGCAGCTGAAACCCAATAAATGACTGCAAAGTGTGTTGGCGTAGTGAAAATCACTCATACGCCACGTTGTGCGGTTAAATTGAAGGACGCTTTGGGCGCTGTGAGCGTTGTTTGGAGATAATTTTATATGATGTGATTGATTGATTGATTGTGCACCAAAAAGTTGCGTCAATATTTGTTGTTGATGCGTTGTATGTTGTTAGTGGGAAAAATTACGCTATTTTTAAAAATTAAAAGAAGAAAATATTTAAGCAATTTAAAACAAATTTCAAATAAAAGTTTAAAGAAATATTCAATCTATTACACTACTCGACACGAAAAATGCTCCTAAAAATAAAAGTATTTTTTAGACTAATCTTCGGCTACTGAACACGAAACTGAAAATCAAAAAATTTTCTTAAGAAGCGTTTTCGAAAAATCTTCGAAAAACACGTTTTTCCCCTCTTATTTCAGTTATGAGCACATATCTCGTAAACCAACCATCCGACTAACACAACTTTCAGAACTTTGAAATAGAAAAAAATTTAGATGTATGAATCATTACATTTATGTTTTCCATACCTGACATATTTTGGTCCTGAAAGTTCAAAATAGAACATTTTGTTAAAAGGAGACAATTTTCCTCTTACATTTGATACCCATATCTTTATCATTGCACAACCGCAAATATTTTAAAAAATATTTGAAATGTGTATGTCCTTAAAATTTTAAAATCCTTCAAAAAGGACTTTGAGTCAGAAAATGAAAAACTGACTATGCCAGGATACTATAAATAAAATATAAAGATAAATAAAATATATATATATATAAATAACTATAAAAATAAAAAAAACGGTTTAATAAATGAAAAGTTGGTGTTTTCACTCCGTGCTTTATAACTTTGTCATTTTTCTTTCGATTCAATTGATGTTAGGCTTAATATTTTCACAAATAATATATCTTTCATCTAAAATTTTAAAACCTGAGGAGATAATTTTTGTATCTATAAAAAACCATTTCAAATTCAAACAAAACCAAATTCAATTCAAACAGAACCAAAAACAAATTCAATTTTTTAAAATTTCACCGTCAGTAACTTCCCTAACTCTCATCAGATCCCACTTGTGTTAGTCGGATGATTGGTTTACGAGATATGTGCTCATAACTGAAATAAGAGGAAAAAATTGTTTTTCGAAGATTTTTCGAAAACGCTTCTTAAGAAAATTTTTTGATTTTCAGTTTCGTGTTCAGCAGCCGAAGATTAGTCTAAAAAATACTTTTGTTTTTAGAAGCACGCGATGAACCCATTTTTTGTCGAGTAGTGTTATTGTTGTTGATGTGTTATTTGTTGTTAGTGGGAAAAATTTCGCTATTTTCACAAACTAAAAGTAAACATTTAAGCAATTCAAAAAAATTAAAAAAAAAGTTGAAAGAAATATTCGATCTATTATTAAATATGAACGAATTTATTGTGCAAAAATCAATTTTTGCTTTTAGTTTCAACAGCGCCTGCAGCTTACCGACATATAGAATATTGAATTTATTACGCTAGCAACAACAATTTCTGAAATTAATTTTCCGCTTCTCCCACGCAGTTTGTTTGTTGTTGTTTCTGTTGGCCTGCAGCCATTGTCATAACCTTCAAACATTTGGCAAAGTTTTCGCCACAAAACGATACGCATGCAACGATTTGTTGTGCCAGCGAAACGCTGATAATTAAATTCCAGGCTGGCCCTGTTGTTGTTGTTGTTGTTGT